>WOXC01007573.1:237500-294522 GCA_011680675.1 Gymnobelideus leadbeateri | reverse complement strand
TACATAGTTTGTGGAGAATCTGGGGGCAGAGAGGCTTGGACGAGCTGTTTCTACTCCGCCATCTTGGCTCCGCCCCGTCAATCATTGGTATTTTTGCCGAAAAGTTTTAGCTGAATGACAAGGTAAGAAGCCAGAGTGTAAAGGAACTAAAGAACCAGTGGTAGATGATTTTCTTAAGGAGTAAAGCCACAAAATGGAGGAGAGAGATAGGATAATAGCTAACAAGGATGGACAGATAAAGTGAGAATTTTTTTGAGGATGGAAAAGACACTGGCATGACTTTAGGCATTAAAGAAGCAACCAGTAGACAGGGAGAGACTGAAGATTAGTGAGAGACTGGGAATAATAAAGGGGACAATTTGCTGGTGGAGATAGAAGGCAATAGGATTATTTAGAGGGGTTTGCTTTCGTAAGGATAAATGATACCTCATTGTGTGAGAAAGGAGTAAAGGAAAATATGGTGGATGGAAGGCATTTAGGTGGTTGAGATGAGACAGAGGGCATAAAAGGGATTCTTGGGGTAGATCTCATTTTTTCAGTAAACTATTTGGCAAGGTTCTTAGCAGAGAACTTGGGTAGAAAATGAGGCATGGGATTGACAATGATTGGACTTATGCTTTAGGAAATCACTTCAGTAACTGAATAGAGGATGGATTAGATTGGGGAAAGAATTCAGGCAGGCAGACCCTCAGTAAGCTACTGTAATAATCCAGGAGTGAGGTAATGAGGTCCTACACTACAATGGTGACAGAGTCAGAAGAGAGATGGGGACATATTTGAGAAATGTTGCAAAGGTAAAATCAACAGAACTTGGCAATAGCTTAAATATGGGGAGATGAGAGATGTTAAAGAGTCCAGGATGACTTGCAGGTTGTGAACCTTAGGAACTGTTAGGAAAGTACTTCTCTTTGGAGGAACAAGGTAGAATGGGGTGGTGATGGTTTAAGGAGAAAGATAATAAGTTCTGTTTGGAATATATTAAGTTTAATGTATCTACTTGATATCCAGTCTGAAATGTTCAACTAAAAATACTAAAAAATAAAATTTAAAATCATAATTAAATATCAAATTAGAATTAGAAAATCAACATCAAAAGAGAAATCCTGAAAATTAAAAAAATAGCCATTAAATTAATAAATAAAATTGAGTTTTATTGGAAAAAATAGATAAATTATCAATTAATTTGGTTCTATTTAATCAAATTATCAGTATTGAAAATTAAAAAGGAGAATTCACAACAAATGAAGAAATAAAAGATATTGGAAACCATTTGGCCCAACAACATAGTAAAAAAAAGCCCAATCACTTAAAGGGATAAATGAATATTTTAAAAAATGTAAAATACTAAGGGGCGGCTAGGTGGCGCAGTGAGTAGAGCGCCGGCCCTGGAGTCAGAAGGACCTGAGTTCAGATCCGGCCTCAGACACTTAACCCACACAAACAAAAACCTAGCCGTGTGACCTTGGGCAAGTTACTTAACCCCAATTGCCCTAAAAGGGGCTGCTAGGCGGCGCAGTGAATAAGAGCGCCGGCCCCGGAGTTGGGATGACCCGAGATCAAATCTGGCCTCAGAAAATGAGCACCCACACATAAATAATGACTAGCTGTGTAACCTTGAGCAAGTTACTTAACCCCAATTGCTTAAAAAAAAAAAAAAGTAAAATACTTAAATGAACAGAGCAAGAAATAGAGAATCTATGAAACCCCATTTAAGAGGAAGAAATTGAACAAATTATAAATGAAGTATGGGGTGGGGGGAAACAACAAAACTCTAGGACCAGATGGATTGCAAGTGAATTTTTTCACTTTCAAGAATAATTAATTTGAATATTATACAAATTGTTTTTAAAAATAGCAAGTGAAGTAATCTTACCAAATTTCTTCTATTAGACAGATGTGATCTTTATATATATATATAAAAAAACAGGGAGAATCAAAATAGCACCCCCTACCTATAGACTATTTTTTTTTTTTTGCTTTTTGGAGGGCAATTGGGGTTAAGTGACTTGCCCAGGGTCACACAGCTAGTTTTTCTGTTAAGTGTCTGAAGCCGGATTTGATCTCCAGTCCTCCTGACTCCAGGGCTGGTGCTCTATTCACTGCACCACCTAGCCACCCCTAGACTGATATTTCTAATGAACAATTAGAAGCAACAATTTTAAATGAATTATTAGCAAAGAGATCAAAGCAACATATCATAAAGATTATACACTATAGTTGGATATATTCACAGAATACTGAGTTGGTTTGATGCTAGGAAAAGTATAAATGTAATTAACCACATTAATAAGAAAAATCAACAAAAATCATACAATTATGTCAATAGATGTAGAAAAAACTTTTGAAAATTGTAACTGCCATTTATGTTAGAACTCTAGAAAACAGGAATAAATGGAATTTTCCTTAAACTGGTAAATAAATACAGGTATGAAACCAAGAGTTACTATTATTTATAATATAAATGAGGTTTAACTCCAAATCATTTTCTGTGAATTCAGATATGAAGCAAAGATGACCATTGTTACCACATCTACTGGATATAGCATTAGAGATTTTGCCTATAGCATAAGACAAGAAAAATAAATTAAGGTAATAAACATAAGTAAAAAAGAAATAAAATTATTACCTTTTTTTTTTTTTGGAGGGCAGTTGGGGTTAAGTAACTTGCCCAAGGTCACATGGCTAGGTTTTTGTTGTGTGTGTGTTAAGTGTCTGAGGTTGGATCCGAACTCAGGTCCTTCTGACTCCAGGGTCGACGCTCTACTCACTACGCCACCTAGCCGCCCCTGAAAATTACCACTTTTGCAGATGATATGATAGTGTTTTTTAAAAACCCTAAAGAAGCAACTAAAATTAATTGAAACAATAATTTAAGCAAACTTGTAGCATAGAATATCAATCTGTAAAAATCACTAAAATTTCTAAAACCTAGCAGGAACAGATAGAGAAATTTCATTTAAAGTAGTAAAATAATAATATATAACATACTTGGGAGTCTATTTCTAAGAAAGAGGAGCTATAAAATATAACTACAAACAATAACAAGAAATAAAGACCTAAATAATAGAAAAAAAATATTAATTGCTAATGGTGAAGCCAAACAAACAAGCAAGCAAATAAATAAATAAATAAATAATGGCATTAAGTGAATAAGTTTATTTAATGTCATACCAATCAAAGTACCAGAAGATTTATTTGTAGAAGTAGAAAATATAAAATTCATATGGAGGGTAAAAAGTGGCCAAGAATCTCAAGAGAAATCATCAAAAGAAGTTGCCTAGAAATACAAGATTTCAAAATATACTATAATGCAGTACTTCTCAAAACAATTTAGTGCTGATTTAATAAAACATAGAGAGATTTATCAGATTATCCAAAGCATAATGAAGCAAATGTATCGAGCAGCCTAGTATTTAAAAGAAAAAAAAACAACTCAAAGATTCCAGATAATAGAGCAAGATCTCACTATTTTACTGCAGGGAAAAACTGATAAAAGTATGAAAACAATTAGATTATTTAGACCAATACCTCACACTTTATACAAAGAGAAACTCCAATAGTTACATGCCTTATATGTAAAAGATCACATCATAAAAATAATTGAAAAATCCTAGGAAAAATTACCTATTAGATCTACAGATAGGAAAAAATCATGACCAAATAAAGAACAGAGAGGATCACGGAAGACAAAGTAGATAACTTTGATTACATAAAATTAAAATTTATTTTGCAAACAAAATGTAATATAGCCAAGATTAAAAGGGGAAAAATATCTAGGAAATATCTTTGCAGCAAGTCTCTCTTATAAAAGTCTCATTTCGAGACTGATTCAGATTTATAAGAAAAAGAGTCACTCCCCATTTAAATCTAAGGTGAAATTTTTAACTTAAATTTAAATCTGAGGTTAAGGAGTTCTCAAGGGAAGAAACCCAGGCTATATATAGCCATATGAGAAAAATACTCCAAATCACTACTAATTAGGGGAATGCAAGATAAAGCATTTTTGAGATTCTACCTCACACCCTTCAAAGTGGTAAAGCTGACAAAAATAGAAAATGATAAATTTTGGAGAGGCTGTGGAAAAACAGGCACGTTGATGTGCTTAGTGTTCCTATGAATAAGCACAACTGTTCTGGAAAGTAATTTAGAATTTTGTACAAAAATGTTATTAAGTAGTGTGTGTGTGTGTGTGTGTGTGTGTGTATATGTGTGTGTATGTGTGTGTGTGAGTATGTGTATGTGTGTGCGTGTGTGTATGTGTATATGTGTGCGTGTGTGTGTATGGGCGTGTGTGTATGTGCATGAGCGTGTGTGTATATGCGTGTGTGTATGTGTGTATGTGTGTGCATGTGTGTGTGTGTGTGTGTTCCCTTTGAGTCAACTATTCCACTGCTAGGCCTATGTGTAAAAGAGACTGATAAAAGAGGAAAAGGTCTTTTATGTACAAAAAAATTTATAGCAGCTCTTTTTGTGGAGGCAAAGAACTGGAAACTAAAAGAATGTTATTTCTCATTCCTTAAACAATTGAAGTGGATAAACAGTTCAGCCAAAAATTGAATTAATTTATGGTAATATTGTTCTATAAAAATGAGGAAATAGATAATTTAAAAAAAAAAATATGGACAGGGGGTGGCTAGGTGGTGCAGTGAGTAGAGTGCTGGCCCTGGAGCCAGAATGACCTGAGTTAGGATCTGGCCTCAGACACTTAACACACACAAACAAAAAAAAAAAAAAACGTAGCCGTGTGACCTCGGGCAAGTTACTTAACCCCAATTGCCCTCCAAAAAGCAAAAAAAAAAAAAAAATATGGACAACTGTTATGAATTGATACAGAATTAAATAAGCAGAACCAGATGGAGAAAGTGTTGTGATATCAATTTTATTAAAAATGAACAATTTTGAGGACTTTTATACACTGATGAAGAATGAAATGAGCAGAGCCAAGACCACAATTTAGCCAATAACAATTATAGAAAGACAAACAGCTTTGAAAAGTTAGAACTATGATCAATTCAATGACCAATGATGATTCCTGAATATTGATGGTGATGAAACATGCTTCTAATGATAGAGAGGTAACAGAATTAAAATTCAGAGCTTGCTGAGGCATATTTGTTGCAAGAAATTTGTTTTTATTTTTTTCCTGTATGATTGGGTATAGGAGCGAGTGAAAATAAATTCTATTAATTAATACAAAATACATGTATATGCATTTTCAGATGAGGTCACTGTAACAGTTTTACTTGGTTACAAGAGACCTCACGAAGTGGGGTTAATCTGCAAATATTTTTTTTGTTGTATTTTTTAAAATTTAAACAAATGTTTTATTAACTTCTGTTTTACATCATTCATTTCCGCCAGATTTTGAGTTACAATAATTCCCCCCCCCCCTGTTTTTTCCCTACCCACCCTCCCAGAATAGTAGTCCCGCGAGATAGCGCTTCCTCCAATCTGCTCTCTCCCATATCATCTACCATACCCCTTTGACTTTTCCATTAGAGGCAGGTGAATCTTTGTGTCCCAATGCCTGCACATCTTATCTCCCAATTACAAGCAAAAGAGGATTAATAATAGTATTTATATATATTTGAAACATTTAATCTTAAGACCTCAAATTTCAGATCCATTTCCTTCCTCCCTTGTCACACATTCCCTCTGGGGAGATAAGTAATTCAGTATATCTTGTACATGTCTAGCTATGCAAAACATTATCATAGTAGATATATTGTACAAGGCTGCTTATAATTCCCTCCCACTCATCCCACCCCCCACCTGGTCCATTCCCTACATGATCCTGTCCCTTTTCTATAGTGGGTACTTCCAACCTCCCCTCCCCCCAAGGATGCCCTCCCATCCATCATCCCTCCTCTCATCCCCCTTCCCCCTATTCTGCTGCAGGTTGAGATATCCCATTTAGTATGTATGTCATTCTCTCCCTGAACCAAATTCAATGAGAATGTGGTTTTGCCTTTTTGCCTTCCTATTCTCCCCCTCCCTTGCAACCACTTCCCCTTGCTTCTTCTACATGAGATAGTTTACCCTACCCTGTCTCTCCCCATCTCCTCTTGCCACTTTCCTCTCTCACCTCATAATTTCACCCTTGAGTTTTCTTTCCCAACAAATTCAACCTATGCCCTCTATCCATATATAACTGTAACCATATACACACACATTCACATATGTATTCATATGACCACACACCCTTCTTCCATTATTTTCATAGTGAGAAAGATTTCATCAGTCACTGTTATTGTTTTTCCATATAGGAATGTAAATAGTTCAACTTTGATAAGTTCCTTTTGATTTCTTTTCCCTGATTACCTTCTCAGGCATCTCTTGCTTCTTGTGTCTGGATGTCAAATTTTCTATTCAACTCTGGTTTTTTCCTCAAGAATGCTTGAAAGTCCTCTATTCCACTGAATGACCATATTTTCCCCTGAAACAAAATACTCAGTTTTGCTGGGTAGGTGACCCTTGGGTTCATTCCCAGCTCTTTTGCCCTCTGGAATATCATATTCCATGCCCTTCGATCCCTCAGTGTAGAAGCTGCCAGGTCCTGGGCTATTCTGATTGTGTTTCCACAATATTGAAATTGTTTCTTCCTGGCTGCTTGTAGTATTTTCTCCTTGATCTGGGGATTCTGGAACCTGGCTATAATATTCCTGGGAGTTTTCTTTTTGGGATCTTTTTCAGGAGGTGATCAATGGATTCTTTCAACCTCTATTTTGCCCTCTGGATCTAAAACATCAGGGCAGTTTTCCTTGAGAATTTCTTGAAGGGTGATTTCTAGGTTCTTTCTTTGATCATGGCTTTCGGGTAGTCCAATAATTTTTAGATTGTCTCTCCTGGATCTATTTTCCAGGTCAGTGGTTCTTCTCATGAGATATTTCACATTGCCTTCTAATCTTTCATTTGTTTGGATCTGCTTAACAGCATCTTGATTTCTCATAAAGTCATTAGCTTCCATTTGCTCCAGTCTAACTCTGAAGGAATGAATCTCCTCAGTGAACTTTTGAGATTCTTTTTCCATCTGGCAAATTCGAATTGTTAAGGCATTCTTCTCCTCATTGCCCTTTTGGGCCTCCTTTGCCATTTGAGTTAGTCTATTTTTTAAGGTGTTGTTTTCCTCAGTCAGGCTGTTGACCCTCATTTCATACTTTTCCTGCATCCTTCTCATTTCTCTTTCCAATTTTTCCTCCACTTCTCTTATTTGATTTTTAAAGTCTTTCTTAAGGTCCTCTATGGCCTGCAACCCGCTCATGTTTTCCCCTGGGGCTTTTGGAGCAGGACTTCTGACCTCACAGTCCTCTTCCCCTATGCTTCAACCCTCTTTGCCCCCAAAGTAGGAGTCTAGGGTTGCATTTTTCTGTTTAATTTGTTTCCTTTGCCTTGGCATGTTGCCACTTAATTACTTGACTTTTGGGCTTGTTGCCACAGTATGTCTTTGCTGCCAGGTAGGGGAATTTTCATCCCGTACGTTTGGGGGGGGGCAACTTCCTTTTCTGGCAACCTGGAAACCCACCCACAACCTCTACCCCTGATCACAATCCAGATCCAGGGAGGTTAAAGCAAGAGCGATTACCCCCCAAGACTGATAGCTGGATCTCCCTTTAGTTCGCAGGCCAGGAGCTGGAGCTGCCTCTGAAAACTACAAAGTGGTGTGTCTCCTCAGAGGCTTCTATCCCCCAGGGGAGGAAGCCGACGCATTCCCCAAATACTGGTTCCAAAGTCCATAGGGCACTAACCTCTCATTTTGTCCTAGGCATGTCTATGTTGATAATTCTGGAATCGCCACAGCTGCTGGTGTTTGGGGGTCCTGCCAGCTGGCTGCTGGCCCTGCCACCCTGGGGCTAAAACTGCGGCTCAGGCGGACCTGGGCTCTGTGCTGCCAGCTCCCAGAGCGCTGTGCTGGTCCTTCCTGCAGGGCTGCTGGGCTGTCCTCAGTGGGAGGTTAGCTTCTCTGTGTCGTTCTGTGTGTGCTGGGGCACCAGAAGTTGTTCAGAGTCTCCTTTTACATAGTTTGGAGGTAATCTGGGGGCAGAGTGGCTTGGACGTGCTGTTTCTACTCCGCCATCTTGGCTCCGCCCCCAATCTGAAAATATTTTAATGCTAAAAACAAACACTGCAGTAAAACTAAAAATGAAGACAAAAAGGAAAGGTGGAACCATAAGTTTATAATCAGATAAGGGAATTTCAGAATTCTTGAACATGGAAGTAGAATGCTTGTGGGTGATGACAAGATCTAGGGTATGAATATTTCCATGTGTAGCTAAGGTGAAGTGGAGGAGTAGGTCATGGGAAACGAGTAAGGTGAGGAACTGGGAAGTTAGGGTGTTTATCAATGAAGTCCCTAGTATAAGGGTAGGAATTGGGAAGGAGAGAAAGAGTGAGCCTATTGAAGAAAGGGGAATGTTCTGGAGGTTGATAGATAATAGTTACCAGGATCTTGACTGGGAGATATATATATATAGACTGAGAGAATTTTGAAAGAGGACCGGTTACTAAGTGATGGAGATAGAAGCAAAGCCTTGATGAGGCTATGGGGAGCAAAGAGTATTCTAACTGATCCCACCATGACCAGTGAGTTTGGGGTATGAGTGAAACTCAGGACAGCTGGTGCTTGAAAGGACAGGTAGAGGTTGTATCATCAGGATGGAGCCAGGTTTCACTGAGTACTAAAAGATGGAAGTAGTGAGAAAGAAAAAAATGTTTCAAGATGAAGGCAAAGTTGTTCCTATGGAACAGGCATTCCAGAGAGCACAGCAGATAAGTTGGGCAGCTTTAGAAGTGATGTTGATGGAATGTCGTTGTTTATTCAGTTGTTTCACTCATATCTGACCCCATATGGAAAAGAAACTGGAATGGTTTGCCATTTCCTTCTCTGGCTCATTTTAAAAGATGAGGAGCTGGGCGACTAAGGGTTGCAGTGAATAGAGCACTGGCCCTGGAGTCAGGAGGATCTGAGTTCAAATCCAGCCTCAGATACTACACTTACTAGCCATATGACCTTAGGCAAGTCAGTTAACCCCAATTGCCGTTCCTCCTCCAAATAGCAAATAAATAAATAAAAGATGAGGAGCTGAGGCAAAGAGGGTTAAGTGACTTGCCCAGGGTCACTCAGCTAGTCAGTGGCTGAGGCCCAATTTAAACTCAGGAAGATGACTTCCTGACTCCAGTGCAGGCACTCTATCCACTGTGACATTTAGCTTCTAGGGACTTTGGGGGGACAGTAACAAGGAACTGGCTAGTTGCTCAGTTGTTTCAGTCTTGGCCAACACTTTGTGACTCCATTTAGGGTGTTCTTGGCCAAGATATTGAAGTAGTCTGCTATCTCCTTCTCCAGTTCATTTTACAGATGAAGAAACTGAGGCAAATAGAGACTTGCCTAGGGTCACACAGCTAGTAAGTGTCTGAGGCTGGATTTGAAATTGTAGCAGCAAGCACCCCAATATCCCCAGGGTGACTGCCAACACAGGTTCTTAGATCTGCTTTTCAAAAGGAAAGCAACTCAAAATGGGTTAACAAGCTTACTTTAATCAAACAAACATACATTACCTAGTTCAGGGGAAAAAGGTCAGCACCCTGAACTTCAGAGTTACAGAACTTACAGATCAAACAGACAGGCTTCCAAACTGTCCAACCATTATATCAATACCAAATCACAGTTACCAGAGAGGGAAGCATCAACATCTGGGTTTTCAAAGCCGGGGGGCTCTCAACAACGGCTTCCCAGAGTCTCATCTGGTCAAATCACACAACACTTCTCAAAGTGAGCCCCAAAGCAAAGCCTCTCCTCAGGGCTTATATAGCCTTCTCCTGGCTCAGAGATTGTAACAACTTCCTAGACCCACTGCCCAACCACAAAGTATCAAGGTGTGGGCTTTCCTGAAAAACAAGCCTCCCACCATAGGCTCGAGGTGCACTTATGCTAGGGGCAGGGAAGATCTTTAAATTTGCATTTCCATTACAGAACTCAGCTCTTCCTAACTCTAGGTGGAGGAATGCAAAATGGGTTTTGAACAATGACATTTGGGAGTTTAGAATCCCTGGGATGAGCAGGGTGTGCTACAGTGGGAGTTTTTTAATCATTGAGGAATAAGTTCAGATAGGTTATCATCTATGGATGTTTGGCCTCAGGGTGGAGTCATACTCACTGGTATGGGGGTGAAGTTGTAGGAGGATGGACAAGGTTCTGGGAAGATGTGCTATAGAAGATATTCTTCAATATATGTGATTTAAGAAAATGACCAAATAGTTTTCAGAAGAAAAAAATGTAAATTCTCATTAATTGTATGAAATATTTCTCCAAATAACTAATAATAAGATGTGTGGAAAGTAAAACAACTTTGAGATCTACCCAGAAATTACCCAGAAAATTAGCAAAGACTATAAAAGATAGAACTAGTAAGCCACAGATAACATGTACAAAAAATACTGTTGGTGGTGCTGTGGATTCATGCAGTTCCTCTGGAAAATAAGGAAAGTCACTAAACTACAGTCACTCATACCTGTCTATTTCATGAGCCACTACTGACTATAAGCTCCCCAAGAGCTTAAAACCAGAGAGAAAGATTCCATAGGAATGAAAATATTCATTTCAGTACTCTTTGTGCTAGTAAAAATTAAAAAAAGTAGCAACAAAGTGAGAGCTCATCAGTTGGGGAATGGCTGACCAAATTCTGTTATATGAACATAAGAATATCATTGCAACAGAGCGCTGAAAGTCTGCCAAACTTAATAAATGCAATGGACAGTCTCAGTTCTTTAGATCCAGAAATGGAACATAATGAATTCCTCTTGAAAAGCACTATCATGAGGTATTAAGAGGGTAGCCATGAGAAAGTCCTAGGGTATTTTGGAAACTCACAAAATGAACCTTTAGACTAACTGGGAGCAGCAGTGACTAGTCCAGGCACAGGAGCATTTAGACTGGGACATACCAGGCTCAGGGACTCTTAGATCCTCAGTACTTAATATGAAATGCATAGAAAATCCTAAAAAATTAGCATGTTATACCTCAAAGATCTAGGCCTTGGAGGAAGAGATCAATGCAGAAGTCAGGTGATACAGGTCCAGGTCAAACAGTTTCAGTCATACCTTTTGCCACTGTATATGGCAGTACCTACTCTCCTGCCACTGGGTAGCTACTGCTGATGGGAGCTGATATATTATCCACTGTGTGTTCCATATTTTGCTGGCACTATCTGCTACCCCCAGGAGCCTGGGCAAAATAACTAATACTATTTGGGGCTTGAGCTCTTCCTCCTCAAGGTGGTATAGAATTTTCTCACAGGTCTGAGCACTATTTTGCTGCCCCTGTCCACCATGGCTGTCCTGATTCTCTGATCCTGTCAGAAGTTTTCCCAGGGAACCCACAATGCCATTGCCTTTTTGGGTTCAACAGAAGTACTATGGGTACTGCTAGTGCTGACTCGGTCCTTCTGTGCTTGTGGAAAGATACTGAATAATACAAAAAGCAACTAAGTTGGAGATTCCTAGTCTACTAAATATCCTCTATGTGTAAGCAGTGGCTATTTCTACTGGAGTTGGATAAATGCTCTTGGGTCCTGAGTTCTGTGTTTTTTGGGGCCCCTAAGTGGAAGAGGGAGAGCGACCTTGTTTTTTTTTTTTTTAGTGTTTGTTTTACTTTTCCTCCTGCTTCCTTGGATAAATGGATTTACTTGCTATTAATTACTTGTAATTTTTGTGTGTAACTAACATTAGGTGGGAAGGAGTTAACCTTACGGGTACAAGCTTAGAATAATGGGAAACAGATTCTTTAGAATGTTTTGTATCAGTGCCTGAGCTGTATTTGGACAACCCACATGAACATGCATATCTTACAAGGGTAGGAAGTACAACTTAAAGGAAAAACAATGCACCTCTTATTGTTCTCCCCACTGTGTTTTGTCCCAGGTAGCTGCTATCACTTGACCTGTCCAGATCAACCACAAACTCAGTTTGGGGAAAAGGAGGATAAGAAAGTAGAAACAAACAGCTCCCTTTCCCTTTCTTTTCTCCATTCTTATTTGAATGAATAGAATGCCTAGACATCACATAGGTCCACATTCTAAAGGTCAGACGTGAATTTTCCTAATAGAACATCCTCAGATAACAGCATTGCCTCAGGGAAGCCTACATTTCTATTTTGAGATGTGAGCAGTATGACAGATAGGCCAGTGTTGACATTTCATTTTATTTGGAATATACCACACACTTTTCCACTTTGACATATTTGAAGATTTGATGATATGTTATTAATTGTACATTACAACCTTCTCTATCTTAATGTACTGGCAAAGTTTTGGAAGTGAAATCATAATTTGAAGACAAATCCTATTCAGAGACACATCTCTCATTTCTTTTCAGTCCCATATTGACAATCTCTGAAGGTCATTGAAATACAATTAAAGAAAAAGATATTACTCAGAGTTATTTCACTTCAAAAATAGCATAGATGATAAACTAGTATGTTCTCTATAAAACATTCATCATCATACTTAAAAAATGAACTTTCTTTATATTTGCAGCCATCTGGTACATGGTATAAGTATGTAAGAGTTTTACTGTCTATGTTGAAAGGAACATAGACAGTAAACTTGGTGGCTCATATCTGGGCTGCAAATTTACCAGACAATAACTAGCTATATGATCAAGGATCACAGATAGGGATTTAGAGCTAGAAGGGGCCTTAAAGGACATATAATAAAACACTATTGTATTTTTGAAGGTGGGAAATTGATCCCTAGAGAGATCTAGTGACATGTGCAGGGTTACAGCAACACTAAGGGGTAGAGTCAGTAATTTGATCTGAGATTCTTTGATGCCAAATCCAGCACTTTCCCTTCCATACTTTGCTTTGACTCCTCCAAGGACAAGTAGAAAAAATCTGAGAGCTTCTATTCTTCTATGTGCAAAAAGATGATAATACTTGAGCTACATATGTCCCAAGAATGCAAGGAAAGGTGTTTGTAAGTCTTATGATACTCTACAAATAAGTTCTGAATAGCTATACTAAGTTTTATGATTTTAATTTTAGAATTACTTATTAATTTATCATTTATTACTATGTTTTGTAATTCATTTATTACTTATTAAATTTAACCTTGAAATTTTGGAGCTTCTATGGAGCAAACAATCTGTATTTGGAGTTTTCAATAGACAATGTATGTAGCAGGTGTCCTTTACATCACTCCTGAAAGTCTACAAAGTACTTTACCTATATTATGGCATTTGGTCTTCATAATACATCCATAGATAAACTCTATATAATTAATAACCTCTATAGTATTTTCCCCCTTTGAGGAAACTCAGGTTCAGAGAGATTAAGTGATTTGCTCAAGGTCTCAGAGCAAGAAAGTGACTGAGACATGGGTCAGTGATGGATATTTCCCAACAAGTCCAGTACTCT
Organism: Gymnobelideus leadbeateri; assembly: GCA_011680675.1. NCBI lineage: Eukaryota > Metazoa > Chordata > Mammalia > Diprotodontia > Petauridae > Gymnobelideus > Gymnobelideus leadbeateri. Next base: position 281,111 of record WOXC01007573.1, on the reverse strand, counting down.
GTCCACAATATTACATTACTCTAAACAAAAACCTGATAGTCCATGTTCATCCCTTCAAATCTTTGTTTTTCCTGAGCTCAGTGGAGGGTTTTGCAGAGCCAGATGCCAAGATGAGGAAGAAGGGAAGAGTGGTGTGCCAGGAAGCAATGTTTGTTTTGTGTAGTGAAAAGAACATGAAATTAGAAGACTCAGGTTTAACCAAAACCTTTACTCCTTCTTTGTCCTTAGGCTATTATGTTATGATAATCATTTCAGATGATTTGAACCCTAATGAGGGCCAGAGCTGGAACTCATCAACCAGAAGTACCTCATCCTAACAGATCTGAGCAAACTCAGGGAATGCCTTCTGTGTCAACAAAGCCAGAGGGTGCTGACCAGAGCATTCTTTTGTTAATGACTACCAAAGACAGGATGCCTTAAGCAGATACTACCTTCAATAATGGGACTTATTCTTATTTTATGGACATATACTATGCGATGTCATGTTAATGGTAAAGAAAACACAGATATCCTGGGTTGTAATGTCAGTTGACACTTTAACTCTCATTGTATTTATAACCTATTCAATTAAGAAAATTCATTTTCGCATACTATGGTTAAACATATATGGAGGTCATAAATTTGAGTGACACAGACATGCTGAGTTGGAATTGTTCTAAAACATACTTAAGGCTGGTCATTTTCTTATCAGACAGTCAGAATTTATGTTTTGGCTATGTGCAAACATTTTGCTGTTAGCTTTAAGGGAATGAACAATAATATGAATTTATATATCATCTAGCCTGTTTGTCTCTTTTAACCAGACTTTCAGGTCAACAGTTACTTCCTTTCTATAGGCTTTGGTTGCTCATATATAAAATGACTGTGTTAGATTAATTGATCTCTAAGCACCTTTCCCATTGTAAATCCTGGATCTCAGTGTAATAGGGGTGATCCTGTGGAACACATCCTCTGACTCCATGGGGATGGACATATACATTATCCTCTTATGGAAGGATGAAGACTTTGTGGAAATGACAGAAAAATTCCTGATTGGTTCCCATTTTTGTCTGTGCTTCATGGTTGTTTCAAAGGAGACTGACCATTGAACATCAAGGTGGACAGACTTGTGGAGTGACTTTCATATTTGGTGAAACTGGAAGACCTATAGATAGACTTCACTTCTCTCTTAGGAAGATACACTGCCAGCTCTCTCTTGGGAGGAGGGACTTTTGCTTCTCTTTCCCTCAGCTCAAGGGCATAGAAAGAAGAGGCACTTTCTTACTGGGGTGAACCTGGGAGTGAACTTCAAGTCAATGCCTCCATCTATTGTTTTGTGTTTCTGTTTCCAAATCTAGGTTAAAAATACACACACACACACACACACACACACACACACACACACACACACACAAACATACATATTCTGAAAAAAATACGAATGTTTGTAGCCCTAACTTTAACCTTGTGAGTTTGAGAAACTAGGAATTACTGTGTTGGTTGGCTTCAGGGAGATTTTTCTTTTAACTATACCATTTCACAAAAGATGGAGAGCACACTCTCAAGAGAGTTTTTGTAGATGAAAGGAGAGAAAAACAATGAAAACATGTCTTGGCTGGCGGGGAGATTTAATTCTTGTGAGTTACCTGAGCAATACAAATCCAAGGTGAATATGAAATGTCAATTTTGTACGAGTGTCTTTTCTTTAGAACACTGTTAATCCCTTTCAGGGAGAATATACATAGATATGAACCGTACTTCAACTTTATCATTGAGATTTTCCCCAAACTCTGGAGTGGAGCATACCAAGTAGAGAGAGTCCATGAAAAATCAAATCCCTTTGTTGTGTTTTCATCTTGTGTTATGGGGGTCATCTTGAAAGAATTCAGATTCAGACCATCTTCAAAGACATTGAAAGTAACACTCTCCAGTGGGCTGAGCTTCAAGAGGAACCAGCAACTTCAGTAAGACATGGCAAGCAATTTTATAGTGTAATGATGCTGATTACACAATAGAAATTATGAATATAAAAAAGGCAGGAGGGGTTTGTCAAGGGAATAGGTAGTAGGGGAGGGGTCCCAGCCTCAGTGGAACTGAGCATGTGATAACCCACAATGCATATAGAAAAACCCATTGTTGGGGGGGGGTGCATGTATGATAATGATATTGTAATAAGCCTCTCTACATCATCAGTTCACCAGAAGGATAGGTTTTAGCTATTAGTGCTTAAGTACTTAATTAGGGAAAATCCCTTCTATTGTTTTGGGGTCCACATCCTGCTTGAGCATCCTGGTGGTGCTGCTTTCTGATTGGCTCACTATTGTGGTCCTGACTGAGATTAGATGGATGTGGTTGTGGTTGAGTTCATGGATGCACCTACTGTTTCTTTGGGAAAATATGAGGATTGGGTCTGGGCGCAGTGGCTGGGATCCCATCACATGGACTCACCTGTTGTTCTAGTGAGGCAGTGCAGCATATATGAGGAAGTTAGGACATTGAGGTGGGGGGCGGTGCAGTGGCTAGTTAGGAGCAGTGGGGCTGCTGTTCAGTGAGGCCTATGATTGAGTTTAAGGGCTGTGATGTGGTTAAAGTCATATTGGGTGTGTGAGGCCCAGAAGGAAGTCAGCTTTATTAAGAGTCCACCACCTTTTCTTAGAGGGCCCTCTCCCTGTCGGGACTGAATCTGTTCAGTGTGAGTCCAGAACAGGAGCAGCTGGTGGGAGGGGATACCCTCTGTCCTATAGGTAACTAATAGTATCCTATGAAGAATGATCAAAGGCTACCTGTAGAGTGAAGGACAATGAAGTAAGTGGGGTATTCTGTCTTTAGGGGTACAATTGCTGTGGGGTTGTGCTCTTTGGCTGACATCTACTTGGAGCATCTCTGGTGGAGCTAGATCTTCAAGGCTAGAAAGAGATCAGAAGTAAAAGGTATATCTTACAATGCAGGAGGATCAATTGCTGAAATAGGAATGATGAAATAAAAAGCAAATGAGGGCCTAGAGGAGATACATTAGGGATCCAGAAAAATAATACCCTTGAGCTCCAAAGAGAAAGTGGGAAACAGTGTAAGGTCAAGCTCCAGCTTGTTCCATGAAAGAGGGGTCCCACAATGACTCAGTTAAAAAAAAAAGACCTAAAGCAAAACTTGTTTCTTTTTCAAAGCCAGGTGTATATAATCCTTAGTCTCTGAATGTGCTTCAGCTGTGGAAAATTTGAAAGTGTCACAAGCGTTTCTCACATGGGAAATAGCTGTGTTTCCACAGCTGAGGACAGTTGGTACCATGTTTATAAATATCATAGCCATATATTCCACCAAATGGAAATTCTTTGGTGTCAAAAAGATTTTTCTGAGGGATTCAGATACTCACCTGACACATTAAAATCTTTTAGTCTGCATTTTTTTTTCTTTATTCAGACCAATACCCAAATAAGATAAACTTCATTGAAGAGAGATATGGATGTTGAGGGGTTTTAAAGAGAGAAAAAAAGGGGGGGGGAAAGGAGAAGTTATGTGAGTAGATTGTCTGACCAATATTTGGAACATTTAGTTTGAACATGAATGTACATTACTTTTGAAAAGGCTTGTTAAAAAAAGCATGTTTTCTTTATGGATTAAGTGATATCAAATAAAATAATGTATGTAAAGTATGTTTAAAAAACATAAAGCACAGTATGAATATTATCTATTATTACTGTTATCTCATTTTCATCTTTTTAAATGGGAATTCAATACTGAAACAATCAATACTGGGACAAGTTCCTATTTTACTATTATTCTATTAAATAAAATATTTTGTTATTTTGATATAAAATAAAATATGTGAGCCACTGTACAAGCAGATAAAATAAGTGTTTTTTTGTTATTGAATAAAATTTTGGGATATAAGCTCATCTTTTACAAGCTTACTGAAAAAATATTTGGAACAACTTTGGTAGGAGACAGAAAGATGAGGATGATATGTACCTCATTCTGTTCCCACATTTTTTTTTTTTTGTTAGATCACTTTACTGAAAGGTTTTTAAACTGAAAGGGTTTTAGTCACATAATTTGGAGATGAGTATTAACAATTTTAATGGACTACTATTGTATTCAGGAGACAGAAAATGATGGGTTTATCTGTGATTAATGTTTGTTGTCCTTTGTGCTTAAAGAGACCAAACATGTTATATTCAGAAGATAGCAAATAATGAATTCATCTGTGATAATACTCTAGTTCCAATACAGTTTATTTGTTTAATTTTCAAGGATAGTTTGAACTCTATATTCATAGAATGGAGATATGTTATCTCTTGTTTTATAACAGATAGTGAACTTTTGGTGTATAATTTTATTCACCTCATTCTATGCTTTTAGCTATTATTTAGATTAAATGAATATAGATAGCTTTTTTTGTTTGTTCCTTTGTTTTTAGTAGTTTGTTTGATAGAAGAAGGAGAGATGTTGGATAATAACTTGAGGGAATGGAAGGATTCAGTGAAAGTTTTTCCAAGGATGGGGGAGACTTGAACATGTTTGGAGGCAATAGGGAAAGAACATATAGATAGGAAGAGGTTGAGGTTTAACGAGAGGGGATGACGGAGGGGACGGTCTGCTGAAGCAACAGGGAGAGATTGCAATCAAAGGCACATGTAGAGAGGGGAGGCCTTGGACAGTAGAAGGACCACCTCATTGTCTTATGAGACAATGATTGGTTATCCATTAAAAATTTGAAGTTATTGAATTTAAATAATATTTTGATATCACTGGAGAAAGATTCCACAAGAGTAAAGAACTGATTATTTATTTATTTTTGGTGAATCCATAAAACTTAATGATATATATTCACCTCAAATGATTAATAAGATATTCTCATTATCAAAGGATAATTTTATAATTTTGGTTTTATAAAATTGAAAAGGTTATGTACAAACAAGTAAATATGCCTAAAATAATGAGAAGGGAAGCACATTACTGGGAAAAATAATAATAACTTTGAAAAAGGTCTGATTTTCAAGATATATAACAATTGAATTCAAACTTATAGGAATGACAACCATTCACTAAAGGAAAAATGGTCAAAGGTTGTGAATAAGCGGTTCTCAAAAGGGAAGAAAATCCATGCTATCAACAATTATATGAAAAAAATGGTCCAAGTCTCTAATAATAAGAGAAAGGCAATTTTGAAGTTCCATTTCACACCTAGCAGATTGGCAAAGATGACAATAAAGGAAAATTACAATTGTTTTAGGGGCTGTGGGAAGACAGGCATATTAATGCACTGTTTATAGAGCTGTGAATTGGCCTAGACATTCTGGAAAGCAATTTGGAACTTTTCTCAAGAACTTCTAAAATGATTATACTCTGACTTAGCAACATAACCAGTAGCCCTATTGCCCAAAGAGATCAAAGAAAAGGCAATCCATTAAATTCAATGCAGACCATAATAAGTTCCTAGGCAAAGGCTTTGGGAAATGCTATTAGAAATTAATGGCATGCAATTTATCTCCTCTTGGTGACTCCCTATTTCTCCCCCTCTAGTTTTATTCTGTCTATATTATAGGACATCTAGTACCTATACCTTACAAATACTGAGTATCTCCAGCAATCATCATGAAGTGCTTTACAAATCACAGAGGGAAGTACTGACAGGAAAGTTCTGTTATAATCCCCATTTTATAGGTGAGGAAACTGAAGCAGATAGGGGTTATGTGACTTGCCCAGGCTCATACATCTGGTTTAGTATCTGACGGCAAATTTGAATGAAGCCAGGACTTCCTGACTCCAGGTCCAGCACTCTATTCAACTGTGCCACCTAGCTGCCTTTAATGTCTTGACAGAAATTGTTCATCTATATTCATTCACTCTCTCATGCATGTTAATTCAATTATTCATTCAGTCACCCATTCTTTAATTCATTCTATTTATATTTATTGAGTCTTAGGACAATATGAGAGAAGCTGAAGATATTAATATAGTCATATAATTACCCAATTCTCACTGATTACTCTGATTTCAGTTAATTTTAGCTTCAAAAGTTCTTAGGGCATATGAGTTTTACTATGCACAGAAGCTAAATGAAATGGTCTTGAAGTTAGTTCTTTGTAGTCTACTTAATTTTTTTGCATCTTATTTGAAGCAACACAGGCCAGACTTAACAAAACATAAATTTGGAGTACGCCCTTTAGAGACAAATGTATGCTTTAGGTCCATTGTTGTATAAAGAGTTATTAGTGCATCCCTCAAAACCGCAGCATTGTAGATATTGATAGACAAACTGAGTCAGCATCACATAGTTGATAGAGGGTAAGTCTCAGAAATCACAAAAATATAGATTCGGATTTTGCCTTTAACACATACTAGCTGTGGTACCTTGGAAAAGCCTATCCTTGTTAGAAAGCCCCTGTAATTGGACCAGTACCACAACATTTTCTATCTCCTTTAATCTTCTAGAAACTGAAAAAGAAGTTGAATAGGAAGCTGTGGACCTGCAGATGTCTTTAAAAAGAAATATTGGGTTTAAGATAAGCCCAACAATGCCTTACATGTCTGTGTCCCCTTAATTTCCCTCTGCTCTATTCTGTGTATTTTTCAATGTTTCATTTCATTAAACTCCCCCTTTTTTTCTTTTTACTATAATTGTCACTCTTCTTCCCTACTTCCTACTTTAACTCTCTCACAAAAATGAAAACATTCTCTTGTAATAGACAAGTACAGAAAAAACAAAGTTAATCATTGGTCTCATTATGCATACAAAGATTATTACTTCTTTGCCAAGAAGTGGACCCCAAGATTCATGATGAATGAATTAAAAAAGTATACAGCAAATGTTTATCAGGTACAAAACACTAAGCAAAGCCCTGAAAATACAAATAGAAGTCAACAAAAGAGTACTTGCCAAAGGATTTACATTCTAACAGAAGAAAACAATATCAGGGCAATAATGGTTGTTCTAGAATATTTTGGATAGGGAAGTCAGAGGAAACAATGGGGCAATTGACTGACATTCTTTCCAGGAATGGTAGTGTTAATTTGATTTCTATTTGCAAGCTAGGTTTGGAAAATGGGTTTAAGAGAGAGTAGGTATGAGTAGTTTGGATTAGAGTTCAATCAATCAATAGACATTTGGTAAGGAAGTGCCTGTTATGTACCAGGCACCGGGCTAACTCCTGTGAATACAACTTATGGCAAAAGACAGTCCCTGCCCTCAAGGAATTTACAATTTAACTCACTGGTAAGTATCAAGATAGGTCTGGCTCTAGACAAGATAAGGTGGATGCCTTAGGGGTCCCAGAGGTTGGATCCTGAGTTCAACAGGCTTCTAGAGTCATGATTGGTTATTGTTACATTTATCCCTATATTTATCAGAGATCTTAAATTTTTCAAGAAATTGTTTTCCTAATAAGGAGAAGGTAGTGAAAGAGAAGAAATGCCACCAACCCTGGTACTCTAGCATTGCCGTCAACTCTCATTTCTCTGCCCCTCCCTTTTTTTCACCCAGCCAGATCACCACTTTTTACACTTGCTTCTTCTCTTTTCAGTTTCCTCCTTCATGATCTATTCTCGGAGGTCAAAGGCTAGCTTCTCTTTCCTCTGCCATAACTCCCCTGCAAGGGCCTTCAGGCAGACACAGGCAGTCTGGTTGCACTACCTTGGACTGCTGTTCCTCATTGGTAATTTTGATAGTTGATGCCACCAGTTTTTTTCTGGTGCCCTTTTAGATATAGTTATTGGTGATAGAAAGCTAGGAAAGCTGGGTTCCTTTGTGAACTTTCACATTGCCATATTGACAGAAAAGTTAGTTTACTCAGTAGCAACTTTATTCTGGGTTAATTGATCCTCCATAGCTTAATAGCTTACTTTCAGGAATTTGTTTGTTACCTGGAGGAACAGGAATTTCTTTTTTTTTTTTTTTTTTCTTTAAACAAATACTTTATTAACTTCTGTTTTACATCATTCATTTCCGCCAGATTTTGAGTTACAATCATTTTCCCCCCATTATTCCCCTACCCAACCTCCCAGAATAGCAGTCCCACAAGATATCGCTTCCTCCAATCTGTTCTCTCCCATACCTTCTCCCATACCCCCATCGACTTTTCCATTAGAGGAAGATGAATCTTTGTGTCCCAATGCCTGCACATCTTATCTCCCAATTATAGGCAAAAGAGTATTAATAATAGTATTTATATATATATTTGAAACATTTAATGTTAAGACCTTGAATTTCAGATCCATTTCCTTCCTCCCTTGTCACCCATTCCTTCTTGGGATATAAGTAATTCAGTATATGTTGTACATGTCTAGCTATGCAAAACATTATCATAGTAGATATATTGTTCAAGGCTGCTTATAATTCCCTCCCACTCATCCCACCCCCCACCTGGTCCATTCCCTACATGATCCTGTCCCTCTTCTATAGTGGGTACTTCCAACCTCCCCTCACCCCAAGGATGCCCTCCCATCCATCATCCCTCCTCTCATCCCCCTTCCCCCTATCCTGCTGCAGGTTGAGATATCCCATTTAGTATGTATGTCATTTTCTCCCTGAACCAAATTCAATGTGAATGTGGTTTTGCCTTTTTAGCCTTCCTTATTCTCCCCCTCCTTTGCACCCACTTCCCCTACATGAGATAGTTTACCCTACCATGTCTCTCCCCATCTCCTCTTGCCACTTTCCTCTCTCACCTCATAATTTCATCCCTTGAGTACTCTCCCTTCCCAACAAAATCAACCTATGCCCTCTATCCATATATAACTGTAACCATATACACACACATTCACATATGTATTCATATGACCACACCCCCTTCTTCCATTATTTTCATAGTGAGAAAGATATCATCAGTCACAGTTATTGCTTTTCCATATAGGAATGTAAATAGTTCAACTTTGATAAGTTCCTTTTGATTTCTTTTCCCTGATTACCTTCTCAGGCATCTCTTGCTTCTTGTGTCTGGATGTCAAATTTTCTATTCAACTCTGGTTTTTTCCTCAAGAATGCTTGAAAGTCCTCTATTCCACTGAATGACCATATTTTCCCCTGAAACAAAATACTCAGTTTTGCTGGGTAGGTGACCCTTGGGTTCATTCCCAGGTCTTTTGCCCTCTGGAATATCATATTCCATGCCCTTCGATCCCTCAGTGTAGAAGCTGCCAGGTCCTGGGCTATTCTGATTGTGTTTCCACAATATTGAAATTGTTTCTTCCTGGCTGCTTGTAGTATTTTCTCCTTGATCTGGGGATTCTGGAACCTGGCTATAATATTTCTGGGAGTTTTCTTTTTGGGATCTTTTTCAGGAGGTGATTGGTGGATTCTTTCAACCTCTATTTTGCCCTCTGGATCTAAAACATCAGGGCAGTTTTCCTTGAGAATTTCTTGAAGGGTGATTTCTAGGTTCTTTCTTTGATCATGGCTTTCAGGTAGTCCAATAATTTTTAAATTGTCTCTCCTGGATCTATTTTCCAGGTCAGTGGTTTTTCCCATGAGATATTTCACATTGCCTTCTAATCTTTCGTTTGTTTGGATCTGCTTAACAGCATCTTGATTTCTCATAAAGTCATTAGCTTCCATTTGCTCCAGTCTAACTCTGAAGGAATGAATCTCCTCAGTGAACTTTTGAGATTCTTTTTCCATCTGGCAAATTCGACTTTTTAAGGCATTCTTCTCCTTGTTGCCCTTTTGGGCCTCCTTAGCCATTTGAGTTAGTCTATTTTTTAAGGTGTTGTTTTCTTCAGTCAGGCTGTTGACCCTCATTTCATACTTTTCCTGCATCCTTCTCATTTCTCTTTCTAATTTTTCCTCCACTTCTCTTATTTGATTTTTAAAGTCCTTCTTAAGGTCCTCTATGGCCTGCAACCCGCTCATGTTTTCCCCTGGGGCTTTTGGAGCAGGACTTCTGACCTCACAGTCCTTTTCCCGCTCTATGCCCCCAAAATAGGAGTCTAGGGTTGCATTTTTCTGTTTCCTTTGCCTTGGCATGTTGCCACTTAATTGCTTGACTTTTGGGCTTGTTGCCACACTATGGCTTTAAGGCCAGATAGAGGAATTTTCGTCCCGAACGTGTGGGGGGCAACTTCCGTTTCTGGCAAGCTGTAAACCCACCCACAACTTCCACCCTAGATCACAATCCAGATCCAGGGAGGTTAAAGCAAGAGCGATTACCCCCCAAGACTGATCGCTGGATCTCCCCACGATTTGTAGGCTGGGAGCCGGAAATGCCTCTGAAAACTACACAGTGGCGTGTCTCCTCAGCAGCTTCTAGCCCCCAGGGGAGGGAGCTGACGTCCCAAATACAGGTCCCAAAGTCCATAGGACACTAACCTCTTACTTTGTCCTAGGCAAGTCTATGTTGATAATTCTGGGGTCTCCACAGTTCCTGGTGTTCTGGGGTTCCTCCAGCCGGCTGCTGGCCCTGCCGCCCTGGGGCTAAAACCTCGGCTCACGTGGACCTGGGCTCGGCTCGGCTCCTGAGCTCTGCGCGCTGCCGGCTCCCAGACCACTGCGCTGGTCCTTCCTGCAGGGTGCTGGGCTGTCCTCAGCGGGAGGTTAGCTTCTCTGTGTCGTTCTGTGGGTGCTGGGGCTCCAGAAGATTTTCAGAGTCCTTTTTTACATAGTTTGAGGAGAATCTGGGGGCAGAGAGGCTTGGACTAGCTGTTTCTACTCCGCCATCTTGGCTCCGCCCCCCGGAACAGGAATTTCTTACAAATGCTTATAAAATTTTTTTAAAAAAGTAGTTCATTTACTTTCCATGATCTTTCCATCCTGCAACTTTTAATTAATGTTTCTATAACTGTTGATCTCTATCATTTTAAAATTCTTAGGTGAAAACGGTCATTTGACAAAGTTGATTTGGCAGTTCTAAAAACTGGTAATTAGAAATTGGTGTGCTTTAAGCTATGAGTAGAGAGTATAATAAATAAACTAGTCTAGTGGAACAAAAGACTATATGACAATGTTATAAAAAGGTCAAGACTTTAGTAATTCAATTAAATCTGGGAGGTATCCTCAGCAATGCCTCCTGAATTATAATGATTCTGAGCAACTGCGTTGTTTGGTAACCATGTTCCATTTGATCTGTCACAGCTCATGTCTAACGTAAATCAGAGGAAGACAATACAGTGGGCATTCAATGATATATATGCCTTAATAAGGATACAAGCAGTGATATTGAATAAATAAAATTGAGGTGGCTAGGTGGCACAGTGAATAGAGCACCGGCCCTAGAGTCAGGAGGACCTGAGTTCAAATCCTGCCTCAGACACAACACAAAAACTAGCCATATGACCTTGGGCAAGTCACTTAACCCCAATTGCCCTCCAAAAAGCAAAAAAAAAACCCAAACTGTTAGATGAACTGTCATTCTTCATCACTTAACTAATTTAAAATTAATATCCTATCGCATGGAAATACATTCTTTTTTTTTTTTTTTAAAGAAAAAGATCATTTAGTTTGCTTCCGTCAGGATTCAGGCTCAGTTCTTTCTAGTTATATCTCTGGATGGCGGTTTTCTCACTTTCTTGAGTCTTTCGGGATTGACTTATATCACTGCATTGCTGAAAAGAGTCCAGTCTGTCATAGTTGGTCATCACAGATATGGTATGTCTGTGATTGTATACAGATTTCTTCTGATTCTACTCTTCTTGCTCAGCATCAGTTTGTATAAGTCTCTCCAGGTAATTATGAAATCTGTCACCTCCTCGTTTCTTATAGCACAATAATATTTCATTACATTCATATACCACAACTTGTTTAGCCATTCCCCAATTGATGGGCACCCCTTTAGTTTCCAATTCAGGCCCTGGAGTCAGGAAGACCTGAGTTTAAATGCAGTCTCAGATAATTACTAGCTCTATGACCCTGGGTAATCCACTTGACCTTTGCCTCGGTTTCTTCAGCTGTTAAATGGGGATAACAACATCATCTACCCTGCAGTGTTGTTGTGAAAACTAAATTAGGTCATATTTGTAAATCACTTAGTACATAGGTGCTATATATAAATTCTTATTCCTTTCCCTACTTTCTAGTAGTGGAATCTTATAGGTATCTGCATCATTTTTTTAAGTCAGCAGTTCCTACTTCTGCATACTTTTAAAAAAGAAATTGATATTACATTTTTTGCCTTGGATTGTACCATAGTAGCTCAAGCTGAAGTCAGTCTTAATTATTGTCTTCTATACTAATGCATATCAAATGAATAATTTGAAATTTTAAATCCAGTACAGACTCTGAACCATTCAGTATATCCCTGGCCCACTTTTCCTTGCTATGAATAGCCTAGCCTGCAAAAACTTGCAGGAGGGAAGCCATTGGTGTTTTAAAATAGGTGATAAAATTCTGAAGGCTAAACATGAACATTTGTTATTTAAGCTTAAGAGAAGAACTAGGAAATGGCCGAATTTAATGTCTTAACTATGTGGCTTAAGTTTGGTAAATTAAAGAATCTCAATGGTTTAAGCCTTCAGAGTATAAACTTCAGGCCAATATCAAACTTGGGGCCAATTTTTGGACAAGATATGTGATGAAGCAGGTGGGCATCAGAATGAGCATTCATTTGTTCATGTGTGTATGAGTTTTCTGCTAGCTATTTTAGGGAATATTGATGGAGAGAGTACTGGTACTCAGAATGGAAAAAGTGTCATTATAAATTGGAATTGATGAATTAAATGTGCATGTGTGAATAGAAAATAATTGGCTGAATGAATATTGGCTTTAGAGTTTGATTGCTTTCATTCTTCAGTCGACATTAAAGATAAATGCCATGGAACTGCCAACATTTCATGGGCATATTTCTATGATGAAATTACACACAACAGAAAATTAATAGGTTAGAGTCGAGGACAATGCCATCCTCCCACTCCCTCAGGCTCACAAGCTAGGAGTTTGGAGTTATTCTGTTTCCTCACTATATGACACCTCTCAATACAGCCCCTTCTCTCTTCTGACACTTCCACCACTCTAATGTAGACCCTCATCACCTCCCCCCTGGACTATTCTATATCCTGATGGTGGATCTGACTGTCTCAAGTCTCTCACCACTCCAATCTATTCTTTAGTTAGCCACCAAAGAGATTTCCTAAAGCACATGTTCGAACATATAAATTCCTTACTTAAGAAATCCCAGTGACTTCCTATAACCGTTAGGATCAAATACAAACTTCTCTCAATGCCATCTTTAGGTATTTTCTTTCTTTGTCCCCCCATGCTTGGAACATTCCCTCATCTGTTCCAACTACTGACCTCTCTGGCTTCCTGTAAAGTCCCAAACAAAATCCTCTCTTAAATCCCATGCCTTCCATCTTCTTCTATGTAGTTTTCTTTGTATATATTTTTTCATGTTGTCTCCCATATTAGAGTGTAAGCTCTTAGAGGGTAGGCACTGTCTTTTGCCTCTTTTTGTGTCTCCAATGCTGAGCACAGTGCCTGGCCTAGAGTAGATGCAATCTGTGTATATAGTTTACATATGTGTGCATGTATGTGTGTGTATGCTATTATCTATTATCAACACCTCTAGAAAAGAATAAAAAGGGTACGATTGTGAATTATCTTAGTTTTTATCCATATAACCATATTCTTTTTGAACTCCAGGTTGTGATGTTTTAGTTTTGATTATTCTAGTTTGAAAAGGCAGGAGGCTAATTCATTGGATAATCAACAGTTCCACTGATGGCTAACTGTGGTTAATTCTTCATGGTTCATAAATGTTTTTCCTGTCTTCTAAATAATTATTGAAATCGTAAAACATTTCCTCTATGTTTCATACTTTAACTACTTGAGAAAGGAAGAAAAGATTAATATTTTTGCTTCTGGTAAATTTCTGAACTATCTTTCAGACTCTGAGATAAAGGAGACGTTTTTAGTTTTTTTGTCATCTCATGATATATTGTTAGAAGGAACCATTAGCACCTGCTGTTGGTAGGGGACTGTGTATATTTAAATGCATAAATGAATACCTCCCAGTGATATTGCTCAAAAGCTTTGGACACACATAGAGATGATAATTTAAACTGAGCACAGACATAACTTACAAATGTCATATTATGTTCAGAGTAGCTAAAAGGACAATGAATGAAAAGGAAAGCTTCTGCTTAACAGTTTAATTTTCCCATAGCCTACAGCTGATTCAGGGACCTTTAAATAAAGGGAATATATAGGGCAGAGACAATTTGAATACCTCCATATTCCATTCCCCCACATCTTTCTATGTAGTCATGAGTTATTGTCACAGATGATGGAGATGTTGAGGTGGTAATAAAGTGTTAACACCTGGTAATCCCTTTAAGAAATCTGAACCTTCCTTGTGATTTAATCAGAAAGGGTAAATTTTTTTTTTTTTAAGCAATTGGGGTTAAGTAACTTGCTCAAGGTTACACGGGTAGTCATTATTTATGTGTGGGTGCTCATTTTCTGAGGCCGGATTTGATCTCGGGTCATCCCAACTCCGAGGCCGGCGCTCTTACTCACTGCGCCACCTAGCCGCCCCTTTAGGGCAATTGGGGTTAAGTAACTTGCCCAAGGTCACACGGCTAGGTTTTTGTTTGTGTGGGTTAAGTGTCTGAGGCCGGATCCGAACTCAGGTCCTTCTGACTCCAGGGCCAGCGCTCTACTCACTGCGCCACCTAGCTGCCCCTAGAAAGGGTAGATTTATTGGGCTAAAAATTAGTCATTTCTCCTGAGAGTTTTAAATAACTAGGCCCTGAAGGCAAGCAGCAATTCAAGTAGTTTTCGGTTTGGAGAAAGTAGAAGACAAAGAATTAGAAAAAAATCAAGCTCTTTACCTCTTGGTGTGTGGATGAGAAGATTTCTCTCCCTTCTTCCCATTACTCCCATTTAGCCAGGGCATCTAGTAGCAGAGCTATATGCTCAGGAGTCATGCACTGATTTGGATAGTCAGTTCTAGAGAGTGTGAGGCAGAGTTGAGAAAGCAGAGACACCCACTCCAGATAGATAATAGAGAGGTAGTCATTAAAGGATAGAAGTAGCTTCAAGGAGCACAAACAAAGAAAAGAAAGAGAAGAAAAGATAACTGGCTATGGAGCTAAGAGAAAGTTAGCAAGGGCTTCCAGTTGAGATTGTCTTCTGAAAAGTCATATATTCCCACATTTGTTACCGTGATGATTTAGAAAGATCACCATATTGAACCCCCAAATCCAAAGAGAACCTGAGTATGCTCTTGCATTCAGTTCTAGTCTGTCCCCCAAAATTGTCAAAATTTGGAAGGGGTGTGTGTCTTTCTAGAGAATCCATCACAAGCCCAAGTAAACAGCACTTTGATCAAGTAAGGACCAGGGGGAAGAGAAGATAACCCTTTTTGGTCTTATCATTGGTGAAGCTCCCTGGGTAGCCATAGAAGAACATCCCATGTTCTGATCTGGAAGACCAGACACACTGAAGATTGCCAGTGCTTTGATAGTCTATACCAAGGGAAGTGAAAACTATTGATAACTGAGAACATTGGTGTCTGAAAAAGATAGGGTCTGACCTCCCTATCCAAGAGTATGGGTGGGAACATAACTAGGTTCCAGCAAAAAGATTTAAATCAGGAACAGAGGAGGGAGATATGAATAAACAGAAGAAAATGCTAAAAACTATGAATAAATATTATGGGTTAAGAAGACATACAGGAGGAAAATGCAGAAAAGAGAAACTTTACAATGAGTAGAAGCAAAACTTCAGTAAAAAATCCAACAAAACAAAATGACTCGACTAAAATAGGTATAAAAATGCTTTAGAGAAAGGAAATGAGACAAAATGTTAACTACAAGTAAAGTAGGAGCTACAGAATAAATAATTAGATGGAGAATGAACTGCTTAGACCAGAAGGTTCTAGCATTAACCCCAGTAACTGATCCCTGAAAGTCAGAATAAACTAAACAAAACTCTATGATTGCATGAGATAATGAAGTATTTAGAGCAAACTCAAAAGACTGAAAAAAAAAACTAAGTTATCTACTATCAAAAATATATCACTTGAAAAGCAAGTCGAGAGAATTTATGAATCATTAGACTCCCTGTAAACAAGAACAAAAAATAATAATGAAGGCTTAATATCAAATTTCAGGAAATCATAATTGCACAGTACCCACACCTATTAGAGCCAGAGTTAAAAATGAAAATAGAAAAAATACACTGGTCATCTTATGAAAGAAACCCCCAAATAAAAATTCCCAGAAATGTCAGAACCAAGATCACATATATGTGATAAACTGGAATGGGCTGAATGATGATGAAATGCATGCATTCAAACATAGAAAGAAGAAATAAATGTTCCTTCACAATCCTGATGCCTTCAGGGATCACATAGGGAATTATATAAAAACCACAGAGATATTTGGGATTAAAAGAGGAGAAAGAGGGAAGGAAAATGGAATACACAAGAAAAGAAATGAGGAATGGGGGAGGTCTTATCATTTCTCATAATTAAGGTGGTATAAAATGGAAGAAGAGTCAAGGGGAGATGAATTCTCAATTTAATTGGATATGGAGAATTATACTAGCACACACTCACATACACACGAAGGGTTTTGAGTATTAATCTATTAAACTCAACTAGGGGTATAAAGAGAAAGGAGGTAGACTCATGAAGAAAATAGTCATAAACAAAATAAAATTTAACTTCAGAGAGTGGATCATAAAGGGAGGGTAATAGGAAAGAAAGTGGGAGAACTTTGGGGCAAGGAAAAGAGGCAAAGAGGCATTAAAGTAGATTTCTTCAATGACTGATTTTTAGTATATCACATTTACTCCCTTTATAAGGAAGGGAGTGGAGGAGGAAATTGAAAGACTGGGAATATGAGAAAGGAAAGGAACAAGTAGACATTATAATCATGAATTAACACTAATAAAACAGAAGAGAATATCAGTATTATTTAACAGAAATTTTTAAAAATTAAATGTTATGTTTATTTATTTATTTATTTTTGCTTTTTGGAGGGCAATTGGGGTTAAGTAACTTGCCCAAGGTCACACGGCTAGGTTTTTTGTTTGTGTGTGCGTTAAGTGCCTGAGGTCGGATCCGAACTCAGGTCCTTCTGACTCCAGGGCTGACGCTCTACTCACTGCGCCACCTAGCCGCCCCTGTTATGTTTATTTTTAGTTTACATCATTCATTTCCACAAGATTTTGAGTTACAAATTTTCTCCCTATGTTTCCCCTACCCACCACCCCAAAACACTGATCACACTGTATACCCCCTCCCCCAATCTGCTCTCTCTTATATCCTCCTCTATTCCCCCTCCAACTTGCTGGTAGGGCAAGATGGATCTCCATATACCGGTGCCTGTGTATCTCATTTCCCAGTTGCATGTAAAATATAATAATAATTTTTGAACATTTGATTTTAAAACTTTGAATTTCAGATTCTTTCCCTCCCTCCCTCGTTACCCACCCTTACTGGGAAGATAAGCAACTCAATACAGGTTGTGTATGTGTAGTTACAAAAACATTTCCATAGTGGATATATTGTGAAAGACTGACTATAGTTCCCTCCATCCTATCTCACTCCCCACTTGTTCTATTCTCTACTTTGACCCTGTCCCTTTACAAAAGTGTGCACTTCTAACTACCCTCCCCTCCAACCTTACCTCCCTTTCATCATCTTCCTTCTCATTCCCTTTCCCCTTCTCTCCCGTAGGGCAAGATATGCAATTTTGTGTGTATGTCATTCCCTCCCTTAGCCAAATTCAGTGAGAGTAAGGTTGACCTGTTCCTTTTTGCCTTCCTGTTCTTCCCCTCCATTGTGACAGTTATTCCTTGCCTCTTTGATATGAAATATTTTACCCCATTCTGTCTCTCCCCATCTCTTCTCATTATATTCGCCTCACCTCTCAATTTCACCTTTTAAATATTATGCCTTCCTATTCAATTGATCCTGTGCCCTCTGTCTACGTATACCTGAACACATAAATACACTCACATATGTATTCATATGCACATATACCCTCCTATATATACATATATATATATATATGTATATATTTATATTCCCTTACACTATCCTCATAAGTTACAATTATCATTTTTCCATATAGGCATGTAAATAGTTCAACTTTGATAAGTTCCTTGTGATTTCTTTTCCCTGTTTACCTTCTCATGCTTCTTGTATTTGAATGTCAAATTTTCTATTCAACTCTTGTTTTTTTCATCAAGAATGCTTGAAAGTCCTCTACTTCATTAAATGAACATATTTTCCCCTGAAACATTATATTCAGTTTTGCTGGGTAGGTGATTCTTGGTTTTAATCCTAGCTCCTTTGATCTCCAGAATATCATATTCCAAGCCCTTCCATCTCTTAATGTAGAAGCTGCTAGATGCTGTGTTATCCTGATTGTGTTTCCACAGTGTTTGAATTGTTTCTTCTTGGCTGCTTGTAATATTTTCTCCTTAATCTGGGAACTCTGAAACCTGGCTATAATATTCATAGGAGTATTCTTTTTTTTGGCGGGGGGGCAGTTGGGGTAAAGTAACTTGCCCAAGGTCACACGGCTAGGTTTTTGTTTGTGTGTGTGTTAAATGTCTGAGGCTGTATCTGAACTCAGGTCCTTCTGACTCCAGGGCCGACGCTCTACTCACTGCACCACCTAGCCGCCCCTCCTAGGAGTATTCTTTTTGGGAAGATCTTTTTCAAGAGGTAATCAGTGAATTCTTTCAATTTCTATTTTACCCTCTTGTTCTAAAATATCAGGGCAATTTTCCTTGAGAATTTCTTGAAGGATGATTTCTAGGTTCTTTTTTTTTTTTGATCATGGCTTTCAGGTAGTCCAATAATTTTTAGATTGTTTCTCCTGGATTTATTTTCTAGGTCATTGGTTTTTCCAAAAAGATATTTCACATTGCCTTCTATTTTTTCATTTGTTTGGATAGTATCTTGATTTAATAGTATCTTGATTTCTCATAAAGTCATCAACTTCCATTTGCTCCAATCTAATTCTGAAGGAATAATTCTCTTCAGTGACCTCTTGAGATTCTTTTACCATCTGGCAAATTCAGCTTTTTAAGGCATTCTCCTCCTCCTTGGATTTTTGGGCCTCTTTTGCCATTTGAGTTAATCTATTTTTAAGGGGTTATTTTCTTTAGTCAGGTTGTTGACTCTCTTTTCATGATTTTCTTGCATCATTCTCATTTCTCTTCCCAATTTTTCCTCCACTTCTCTTACTTGATTTTCAAAATCATTCTTTAGCTCCTCCATGACCTATAACCAATTCATATTTTTCTTGGAAGCTTTTAGCGCAGAAATTCTGAATTCCATGTTTTCCTCCAACTGCATGCCTTGATCCTTTTTGTCCACACAAAAGGATTCTATCATCTATTTGTGCTTCTGTTGCTTGCTCATCTTGGCAGCCAATTACTTGACTTTTGAGATCTTTGCCATGGTAGAATTCTGCTTCCAGAGGGGAGAGTTTTGTCCCAATTGCTGGGGTTTTTGCAGCTGCCAGAGCTATTAGGAGGGCACCCTCTCTACATCCCCCATAAGCTGGCTCACTGGTCACACACCTCAGGACTACCACTGAAGACCATGATCCAGATACAGGCAGGTTAAAACAAAAGTGATTACCCTCTGAATGGTTGCTTGGCCCCCCTACGATCTGCAGGCCAGAAGCTCTGAAGCAGCCAAGTGGAGGTGGCTGCACAGTGCTTTGCCTCTGCTGCCTCTCATTCCAGGGGGCAGGGGCCACACTGCACTCCTAGTTCCCTGCCCCCTCCCCCCCCAGTTCCAACAGAGTTCTACATTGACCTTTACTTTGTCTTTGGCATTTATGGACTGCCAAAGCCGCTGGTGATCCACTCTCTTGGGGTTTGCTGGTCAGGGCCACCCCGGGGCTAAATCTGTGGGCTCATACAGGGCTGGGCTCTGCTCCCAGACCGTGCAATGAAACCTTCATATCTGCCTGCCAGGCTTCCTTCAGTGGGAGATTTGTTTCTCTCTGTCACTTTGTGGTTTCTGCAGTTCTAAAATTTGATTAGAGTCATATTTTATATGTATTTGAGGTGGTTATGGAGGGAGCTCATGAGTTTCCCTGCTTCTATGCTGCCATCTTGACTCCACCCCCTAAAAGAAATATTTAAAACACAAAGATTAACACAGAATTAAAATGAGGGGTTGTACCAAAATGTATTATTCTTCAGATGAAGGCAAAAAACCCAAACAAACAGGGGTACTACTTATGATCTTTGAGGAGGAAACTTGTCATTTAAAAGAGATAAACCAAAATTATATTATGCTTAAATTAGCCATGGACAATGAAATATCAATACTATGTATTGACATATATATATGTGTATATATATATATACGCACACACATATACATATATACATACATACATACATATGTAAAAACAGCACAGCATCTAAAGTACTTAAAGGCAATGCTAATTGAATGGTAGGGAGAAATAGAGAGTAAAATTATAACACATGGTGACTTCCATGTACCCCTTTCAAAACCAGATAAACCTAACAAAAAGATACAAAATAAAGAAATGAAGAACCTACATAGAGCTTTGGAAAAGCTAGATATAAGACATCATTTCTAGCTTTTATTGACGGTCAATTGAAAAGGATATACTTGTTTTTCAGCTGAGTATTGTGGAGTCATAAAAACTGACCTTGTGTTAGCTAGGATATTAAATACTTAGAAGCAAATATAGAAAAGCAGAGATATACAACATTATTTGCCAACCACAACCCAGCAAAAAGTATAATAAAGTACCCTTCAAGGAAGGATTTACATTTAAATGGAAAGTAAATAATTTAATCCCTGAAAATTGTAAGCACAAGGAAGGTGGGGTTTCTGTTGTTTTTCTTTCTTGAGTTCAGTTTCCCACACTCATTCTGAGTTGTAAATATCTGAAAGATCAATATCTGTTGAACCCTGGTAATTCATAGTTGTGCTGAGTAATGTAGGTTGTGATGCCTTCTGGCTCTGAACCTATTAGTTGAAAACTATATATACTGGGAAGTTGGTATTTTATTTTGGGGTTCACTCATGGGAAGAAAGTCTCATTGTGATTTGGCCAGATGAGACTCTGGGTAGCCTTTGTTAAGGAGCCCCATTACTTTGAGAACCTAGACATTGGTGCTCCCTGGTATGGTGATTATACGTCTGTTACATTGTTTAGACAGTTGGAGCCCTCTCTGTTGGATTTCTGTGCTAAATTCTCTGTTTCTCTGCTTGCATTTTCTCCACGTTTAGGGTGCTGACCTTTCCTCTGAACCAGTGAATGACTTATATATATATATTTAATTAAAGTTAGATTGTTGACCCTTTTGAAACTGTTTTTCCTTTTAGTAAAACAGATCAAAGTACCTGCTAGGTTCTTTGATCTGCGTTGCTAAAGGAGAGACAAATTTTAAAGGGGTCAACAATCTTACTTTAATTAAAGATAAGTAGAAAATACAAGCAGAGCAATTAGGGCAGAGAATCAACAGACAGGGCTCCTACTATCTGAACAAGTAACATAACCACCTACATATACCATGAGACTGGAAGAGCACAAACCTCTGAGTAGTTGAGGGGCTCTTAACAAATGGCTACTCAAAGTCCTATCCAGAGAATCAAAAGCTCCTTCTCATAAGCAAACCCCCGAAGTAAAATACCAATCTCCCAGTATATATAGTTTTCAACTAATAGGCTAAGAGCCAGAAGGCACCACAACCCTCCTGACTCAGTGCCTAATTAACATAGTACCAAAAGGTGTGAAAGCTTTCCTACGAGCAAGCTTCCCCTAAGCAAGCTCCTCCTTAGGCAAGTTCCTCCCCTAGTGGGCTCTATGTGACTCAGGATGTATCACAGCAGTGAAAGCAACAAGATATCCATGGTTGAAATACCTGTGCACTTTTAGACCTGAGAGCACAACTTCTGTTCCAAAGGAAAAGGGGATATGTGGTCACATAGGCCTATTAATGGAGAGGGAATATCTTCATATTCCATTAGCATTACACTTTGATTCCCTCCTTCCCTTCTTCTTTCTCTCCTTCCCTCCTTCCTCCCCCTTCCTGCTTTGCCTTCTTGTCTTCTTTCCTACCTTCCTCTCCCTCTTCCTTTCTTCTTCCCCCCAACACACACATACCCACAGGTGCAGCAAAGACAGTTTTCTAACATTTTGTAGACTTAATAGATTGTTAGTTTCTTTTGAGTATTTGAGTAAAATCTACTTCATATTTTTTTCATGTTCCCATCACCTAGAACACACAGACTTACACACAATAGCTGCTTAATAGATTTGAATTTAGTTACAAAATGAATGTTTCTGTGTCTGTATTTAAATATTTCTTTCAGCTTTCCTTCTCCTCTCTCTTCTTTTTAAAAATTCAAAATATGGGATGCAAAACAAAAATACTTATATTTATTATTTTAAATTTGAAGTCGGGTAAGATGGGGGAGGGGATAGTCCCTCAAAAGGAAATTTTCCCTTTTTGAAACTTGCATTACCTTTTGGATGTTCTTAGCATCTTGTATTTTTATACTCTAATTATTTGTTTATGTATTCTATCCTAAAACATTATGAGCTCCCTAAGAGCAGAGACCATATTTTATTCATCTTCATATTATCACCACTAGTATCAAGAATAGTACATTGCATGTATTAGATTTGTTTTTAATTTAATCACTCAGAAGTCACTGTATAGGAAATAGCAAATTCAATTACTGTTCTCTCCTCTCCTCTTCTCCTAACCATCCTTTATTTTGAGAAGAGAAGAAACATTAATGATTTTTTAAAAATGGATACAAAGGCTTTTTTATTTTAATGGAAGTTTCTCTTTGTTATTAATCTTCATGGAAGTCCCATGAAATAGATATATGGCAGATATCATCACCATTCGGAGATTCAGAAGTGGAGGCTCTTTTTTGAGGTCAGATAGCAAATATAGTTTTTATCGTAATTAGAGCAGTGGTTCTAATGACGTTAGACATTAACTAAAGGTTAATGGTTAAAAATCCATTCTATTTTCTTAAGAATAGGGGAAAAAGGTTTATGTATATAGGGTTGCACCATGACATATAGGAGGGACATATGTATCCCTTCTTTGCCTATTTGGATTCTAATAAAGGAAATCAGAAAGTCTACAGTCTCCCTCAGAGACCCATGTACAGTTCACTGAAAACCAGCACTTGTCAGTTTCAGTCAAAAGTGTTAATATTGGCTGTGCTGATAAAAAGCCATGGAGGCCTCCCAAAGGCCTCTTACTCTACAGCAACTGTAGCACATTGTATAATTCTGCTAAGTAAAGAGGTAGAGAGAATCTTTGGAGAGTTGACCTCAAGGGAATGCTCACCTCTCTGGAAAGTGCTAGTTAAAACAGACTGGAAGCCTGGGGCCTATTCACATGCTAGTCACAGAAGACCCCGAGAGAAGCAAACTTGGTTGGTGTAGGCAATCTACTCTCTGGGGGGAACAAATGAAAATCCAGGTGAACTGACACCTGAAGAGAATCCCAGTGGTTATTCCCGGATCAGAAAGCATATAAAATCAACTTGAAATGCACAATAATTCAGAACAGTCTTGTCAGTTTGTCTGGTAGCTGATTTTTTGCTTCTTCCCTCTAGATCTTGAGAGACAGGCAGTGAAACAGAGGATAGAGAATTGTCTGGCAGCATCTGCAAAGCTCCTCTCTGTGGAGATGGTTTTGTCCAATAGTGCCCTTCTTAGAGAATATAGACATCACCTATGACTGAGACTAACTCCAGCATTTTCTTCTTCCTTCATTTGATGATCTGATTAATTCTCATGAATTTAATTACCACCTATATGTTGATGACTGTCAAATTTACCTTTGTTGACCTAAACTCTCTGCTGACCTCCCATCTCCCATCCCCATCTGCCTTTCAGACATCTTGAACTAGATGTCCACTAGATCTTTTACACTCAAATGTCCAAACCCAACACATTATCTTTCCCCTAAACTCTCCATCCCTCCACCTCTCCTATTACTGTAGTGGCAACACTGTCCTCCCAGTTCCTTAGGCTCCCAATCTAGGAGTCTTCTTATATTCCTGTCTCCCACTGGCCCATGGACAATCTGTTGCCAAGGCCTGTCAATTTGCAACATCTCCCCAGTAGCATCCTTCTCTCCTCTGACACTGACACCATCCTAGAACAGGTTTTCATCACCTCATGCCTAATGGTGGGTCTGCTTTTCTCAAGCCTTTCCCCATTCCAATCACCCTCCATTCAGTCACTAAAATGAATTTTCTGAAGTGAAGTTATGCTGGTTCAATATTATAAAAGCCCAATGAGTTACATTTAAAGGCTATGATGGAATAAGCTGAAATGACCACAGCAGTGATTTGATGTTGAAATGAATGTCCCATAGATATCATAATCTCAACACGTCCAAAACTCTACTCATCACCTTTCCCCTTCCCCCACAAACTCTCCCTAACTTCCCTATTACTGTCTAGGGTACCATTATATTCTTAGGTCCCCAGGTTCACAATTTAGGTGTCACCTTTTATTTCTCCCTCTCTGCCATGCTCCCTATCCAGTTGTCAAGTTCTGCCAATGTTACCTTTGTATTATCTTTTGGATTTGTGTCTCCTCCCCTCTGGCACTA
This sequence comes from Gymnobelideus leadbeateri, assembly GCA_011680675.1. Classification (NCBI taxonomy): domain Eukaryota; kingdom Metazoa; phylum Chordata; class Mammalia; order Diprotodontia; family Petauridae; genus Gymnobelideus; species Gymnobelideus leadbeateri. Next base: position 256,603 of record WOXC01007573.1, on the reverse strand, counting down.
TAACTATCTTAGTGCAGGTCCTCGTAATGTCATGCCTGCATAGATCATTGCAATGACTTGCTGGTTGGTTTCCATTTCTCAAGTCTCTTATAGCACACTCTCCTTTCAGCTGTCAAGTTGATCTTAAAGTGCATGTTTGAACGTATCTTCTCACCTTCATTAAATCAGCTCCAAGTTGCTCCTCAAAATCTTCTTTTTGACTGATAATAAAAACAACCATAACAGTTAACATTATATAGCACCTACTATGTGCAACACACTATGCTAAGTACTTTACAAATATCATCTCATTTGACCTTTAGGACAACCCTGCAAGGTAAGAGCTATTATTATCCCAATTTTACAGATGAGAAAACCAAGACAAACAGAGGTTAAGTGAATTTCTCAGGGTCACACAGCCAGTGAGTGTATGAGGATGGGTTTGAACTGAGGTGTTCCTGACTCTATGCCCAGTACTCTTTCCACCATGGCATCTAACTGCCATTTATAACTTGGCCCCCATTTAGTCTTCTTATACCTTATTCTCCTCTGCATTTTCTGCAGTCTAGTAGCACTGGCCTCCTTGTTTTTTGAAGATGATAGACCATCTTCCAACTCTGTTTTCCCTGGTTGTCTTCCATGCCTGGAATGCTCTCCCTTCTTCTCTGCTTCCTAGCTTCTGGGCTTCCTTCTAGTTTCAGCTAGAGTCCCACATTTTGCAAGGGACCTTTTGCAGTCCTCTTTAATCTTAGTACCTTCCTTCTTAGACTACTTCCACTTTATCTTATCTATATCTTTTCTGTAAAAAGTTGTTTACATGTTTTCTCCCTCTTCAGACTGTGAGTTCCTTGAGCACCAAGAATGTTTTTTTGCCTCTCTTCGTAAACCCCAGCACTTAACACAGTGCTCGCTACATAGTAGGAACTTAATGAATGCTAGTTAATTGACTGACTGACTAATGATGTAGTCATCATTGGAAAATAGATGAGCACTCACTTTAAAGAATATTTGTATTCAAGTATAAGTTAGGGCTAGATGCACTCTTGGGCCCTTTCCAATGATGTGATTCTCTGATATTTTTTTTCTTTCATGGAGGAGGAAGAGGGGTATAAATGGGAAATCCAAAATTCTATTAAAATGCCAGTTACTCTTTTTTGAAACATTTGTGCAAGTTGCATACTAAGTGGCACATATTTTCATCTTTTGAGAAGTCTTATTCTTTTTAGAAAGGAGGATAAGAAATAAGAGAAATAGAAAGTATAGATAGAGTTGTCTCTCCAGAAGAAACAAGAGATGAATCAATAAAAGACCAAGAATAGAACCAAGTAGAAGCAGACCTCAGGAAATTTGAATTTGAATACAGACTTGGATTGAGTTTTGTGAATAGACTTTTTAAAGTTTTATTTTACTATATGAAATAAAACAAATATTCCCACAACATAGTACAATAAAAAGATGAGTGTAAATTAAATGTTTCAAATATAAAAAAAATGAGTATACATGAAACTGCAAATCTACTAGGCACAATTTGCTATTTCTCTCAAATGTACAATAAAATTATTATGTAAATTTCTCTTTTCTCTTCCCCCCCTCCAGACCCACCCTAGTGATGGCTACCATTAGACACAAATAGGTATAAATGTAAATTCTCGTGACATTAATTCTTATTCTTGTGATTTTTATTTTCTGCATATTGTTCTGTAATTCTTCAAGTGTCTTGTAATTACTAGGTTGGAGGGTGTGTGTGTGTGTGTGTGTGTGTGTGTGTGTGTGTGTGTGTGTGCATGCTCTTTTTGGCCTCAAATCTTATGGTGGGTGTATTACTCCTTTCCTAGCTCCTCCCTTGAGACATGGCTTTCTCTCTAGTCAATAGACTTGGCTCTGTCTGTGGCAGGATTACTTTCCTTTCCAACCCTTGGCAGAGAGACAATAGGAAGGAAAAATACACAAGATGTAAATTCACATACCAGTTCCAGTTTACCTCATAACCCCTACCAAGGTGCTACGCTCCTGTTGGCATTGGTTTGGATTCAGTTATTTTTTCCCCTCTTCCTTTGGGAATCATTCCCTTGATGAATCATCAAGATATCTTTATTTATTTATTTTTGCTCTGAGCACCCAGTTTTGCCAGGAATGGTTCCTGCAATAATAACATCTATCTTTTTCCCTATGTGTACTTATTGCAAGGACATATGATCTATATTGCAATGAAGAGCCCTAGTTAGAAACCAATTTCTAAACAGATGGCAAAATGGAAAGCACCATAAATTTTTCTTTTTTTACTTTAAATAGTGTTTTATTTTTTCTCACAATTAGAAATCAAGAAAACTTTTAGAATTTATTTTTATGAGAGTTTGAGTTCCAAACTCCCTCTCTCCCACCCCTCCTCTCTTCTGAAAGTGGTAGGCAGTCTGATATAGTTTATATATATACATATATATATATATATGCTATCCCAAATATTTCCATATTCATCACAGTTGTGAAAGAAGAAACAGATCAAAAGTAAAAACAAAAACAAAAACAAAAAAAACCACCACCAGACAAACCACACACATACAAGAAAGAATAATGTTCTTTATCTGAATATGGATAGCATTCTCCTTCCTGAGTCCTTTGTCCTTATATTGGATTATTGTGTTGCTGAGAAGAGCTGAGTCATTCATAGCTGATCACTTGATGTTGCTGGTGCTGTGTATAGTGTTTTCCTGGTTCTGCTCATTTCACTTTACATCAGTTCATAGAAGTCTTTCAGGTTTTCCTTTACTTTGTATGTGTCTCTCTGCTTCAGGTGTGTTTCTTGCAAGCAACATGCTGTAGGATACAGGCTTTTGATCCACTCTGCTATCTGCTTCTGTTCTATGGGAGAGTTCATCTCATTCATATTCACCATTATGATTACTATGTGTGCATTTCCCTCCATCCTATTCTCCTCCAATTTGTCCTCCCTCTTCTTTCACCCTTTCATCACCAATGTTTTTCTTCTACCACCTCCCCTGATCTGCCCTCTCTTCTGTCAGTCCCCACCATTCCCATTTTTATTTATTCTCCTCCCCTCCTATTTCCCTGTCATGTAAGATAGACTTCTATATTCAGCAATATTGTGTATATTATTCCCATGTTGAGCTGATGCTGTTGAGAGTAAGGTTCAAGTAATCCTCATCATCTCCCCTATATTTCCCTTTGCAGTAGTAGGTCTTTCTCACCTCTTTATTATCCCTTCCTTCTGTATTCATTTCACCCCTTTTTCTCATCTCATTATTATATTTCATTCTCTCAAATATACCTTATATCTATACCCTCTGTCTATGTTTTTTCCTTCTATCTGTACTGTTATTGATACAATTTTTAAGAATTACAGGTATCATTTTCTCATGTAGGGATGTAAATAGTTTAGCTCTATTGAATCCCTTATATTATCTTTTCCCTATTTACCTGTTTATGCTTCTCTTGGGTCTTGATATTGAAGATCAAATTTTTATTTTAGTTTTGATCTTCTTCTTATGAAGGCTTGAAATCTTTCTATTTCATTGATAATCTTTTTTCCCCCTTGATGTATTATGACTAATTTTGCTGGGTAAGTGATTCTTGGCTTCAGTCCTCATTTCTTTAACCTCTAGAATATCATGTTCCATGACCTCCAATCTTTAATGTTGTAGCCTCTAAGTCCTGTTTGATCATGATTGTGACTCACTGATATGGGAATTATTTCTGGCCAGTTGCAGTACATTTCTTTGATGTGATAGTCCTGAAATTTGATTATAGTGGTCCTTGGGGTTTTTATTTAGAGATATCTTTCCTGAGGTACTTGGTGGATTCGTTCAATGCCTATTCTGCCCTCTAGTTCCAGGATATCAGGGTGATTTTCCTTGATAATTTCTTGAAAGATGCTGTCCAGGTCCTCCTTTTGATCATGGTTTTCAGGTAGTCCTATGATTCTGACATTATCTCTTCTGGATTTATTTTCTAGGTCAGTTGTTTTTCTCATGTATTTTACATTTTCTTCCAATTTTTCATTCTTTTGAATTTGTTTAATTGATTCATGATGTCTCATAGAGTCATTAGCTTCCACTTGCTCAATTCTAACTTTTAAGGTGTTGTTTTCCTCAATTACCTTTTGTACTTATTTTTCCATTTGGCCAATTGTTCCCTTTAAGGAATTGTTTTCTTCAGTGGATTTTTGTTTTTCTTTTTCCATCTGACCAATTCTACTTTTTAAGCAGTTTTCCAAGCTGTTGAGTCTTTTTTATCATAATTCTCTTGCATCACTCTCACTTCTTTCCTCTATTTTTCTCCTACCTCTTTTACATGATTTTTAAACTCCTTTTTGAGTTCTTTCATGAGCTTTTTTTTGGCTTGAGATGATTTCCCCATTTTATTTGGGGTTTTTAGGTATTTTGACATTATTATCCCCTTCTGAGTTTGTGTCTTGGTATCCCGGTCATTGCAGTAACTTTCTGTGGTCAAATTTTTGTTGTTGTTTTCTGCTCATCACCCCTCCTCTTTTTGACCTTTTCCCTTTCTTTTAAATTTGAGCTCTGCTCCAAGGGTAGAAGGGGCACTGTCTCTAGCTTCTTGTTCTAGTGTCTATAGGCAGTGGTTATTTAGCTGGTGCTCTGCTATTCTGGCCTTGAAGGCAACAGGGGACCCTTGTGTCTGGTACTGGCCTATGTGGATGAAGTGGGGTTTGGCTAGTGCTGCTGGATGCTATAGGGATCTGGCAACTTACCTAGGAGTTAGCTGGTGACGGTATCTGTTGTCTAGTGTCTGCTGAGGCTTGAGGTTTTTCTGTGTTTCCCCAGGGCTGCATTGAAGCACATGGAAGCATGGCCCCTGGCAGACACCTGCCCATCTATAGCTGTGCCATAGCACATGGTAGTTTTTGTATCTGGAGTCTACTGGTTTCCCTTAACTATACTAAAGCACATAGGGGTCCTGGTATTAGCATTTGCCTGTTCCACCACACTGGGGCTCATAATCTCCTACTGATGTGCTGAAGTGGGCTTTGATTCTGGCTTGCTGGGATGTTTCCTGTCCTGGAACGTGCTCCCCTTTTACCTGAGTGAGATAGGCCTTTCTGGCTGATCCTCCAAGTCTCCTGGGCTTAAAGACTTTTCTGACTCAAAGACTGCTCCATCCTGGCTTTCTGTGGCTCTTCTGTTCCAAGATTTTTTCTGGGGCACTATTTTATGATTGTTTGGTCATTTGGAGGTGAATATGGGACAGTTACAGTGATTTACTGCTTGTTCTGCCACCTTGGCTTCTGGCTGTCACCACAAATTCTTAAAAAACAAAACAAAACAAAACAAAACAAAACAGTACTTCAGAAGGTAGTCTCATCTCTCCTCCAAGTAAATGACATGGTGTAAGGGCAACAGAGGAGAGAAGAATAGAAACGAGCAGTTACTTCTGCGTCTTAAATTCTTCATCTGTTCTGTCTGGTTTCTTCTCATCCTGGGTTACACAGTCTGTGGTGGTGGCAGAGCATTCCCTTCTCCTTTCCACTGACCTAACACCTCCCTCATTCTCAATGGTAATTGCTGCTTTTTCTTTGAGGGGAGCCAAATCACATTCTCAGTAATGGTGTCTGCTCCTGCTTGCCATGATAGCTATAGTTGTCATTGATGCTTCAGCTACTGTGGCCCCCAAACTCCCGATATTTGAAGGACCATTTCACAGCCTGTCACTAACAGCCCCCATTCAAAGCTCAGGTCCTCAGAGCAATGACTGCCATCCACTTGGATCCAAGGGAGCCTATACCAGTTCATGTAGTCACCTCTTGTAAGGTGTCTGCTCTTAGAGGATAATCTTTCAGACATTGTAGAGTCTATAAAGTCTCTGTGACATGGCATGCTGAGGATTTTTGTTCTGACTAGTAGACATACATCTCCCAGATCCACTATACTAGCTGGAAAACATTTAAAAAGAGGCAATGTCCTTTCTTGAATAAAGAAGGGGTGGAAATGAGAGCCTGCATCTTATTATGAAAAGGAAATATGGGAAAAATTCAAATAGTGGAAGAGAAGATGGTAATATTGGGTTGGAGGCAGAACTTTGAGAGGGGCAAATTATATCTATATCCATATGTACAATACATATGTGTGCGCATATGTGTATAGACATATATATGTACATGGCACACACACAAACATCTACTTGCAGGGACCCTTGTCTATATAAACTATTTAAATAAAAATGCATTATAAAATTAATGGAGCCATATAATAAATACTGACATTGATAAAAATTTAGAATAATGGGTAGTAAAAAGGTACTTACATATCTATTTACCATCCACTCACTGTATTTGAAGATTGTAGTATTTAGACAGCATATCTTCCTGTTTAGTTGTAGGCACCATATCTTTGTATTCTGTATTGTCACATGTGACATTCCTGGCTAATTTCATATAACCCACCATGAAAATAAGGTAGCAGTGCTATTATTGGCCTGGGGGTTGAGTTTCCATCCTTGTTCTAGGAAAGGTCTTTCTGTGTGGCTCCCATTACACCCTCATCCTGTAAACTATGGGCATCTGACAATGTAAGGTTAGCCTCAGCCATAGGTGTTTGTGAAAAATAGAATTAAATCTAACAAATTTAATAATGATTTTTAGAAACATAATTAAGTGTGAGTGAGGCCAGGGCAGTATAGGGCCTGTTGACTAATTTTTGCCAGCACAACTCCTGCTTCTTATGATAAAAATGCATTCACACACCTACAGTTTGTTCATTTTGAAGTCATGGTCTAGAAAAGGGAAGTTCAGACATATCAAACATTGGCTGCTGCCATCTTACTGTATGGAACTACCACCATATCTTCCTTCTCTCCTAATTCTCTTTGTGCATTCTAAGACTCTCTCACTGTTCTGTCTGAGGACTGATTTTTGATATCTCTTCACTTTTCTCTCTTCCCAAACTGGGAAGAACTATAAATCTCAGTGGAGTTTGTGACAAACCAACCCCTTGCCTGGTTTGTTACACTCTTATGAAGTAATTTTTTGTTAATGATGCCTAAAGTCCTTACCCACACATAGTTTTTGCTCATATTAGTGTGCATTCATGTTATTATAAAATTTATTGTCCATGAAAATCTATTCAGTCAGTGGTATACTTTGTATTATCAAGTGACTCATGAAATTCAACAGAGTGATAAATCTACAAATACTTAAGTATTTTGATAAAAATGTAAGGCAAGTGGAAAAATGCAGAATATTTTCTGGGAATATCATATGGAGATCTGGGCCCACCAGAATCTACAGCTATCCTATTGAATCCAGGGCAGTTTTTTGGCTTACTTTAGGTATATTCAGACATTCTCATATTTCATACAAATAAGGTAACATTTACTTAATTTAGAGGTCATTCATAATTACATTGTTTTATTCTGCATTTTTCATTTTTATCTTAATAATATTTTGCCTATGATGAGTGGGGTCCTCCAAAGAGTTGGGCTCCCCTTAAGATGAGGGACACAGCACAGAAAACCTGTGTTCTCAGATCTGAGTGGGCACATTGGTCAAGGGATGTGTATACGATTGATTAATCTGTCAGCAATGATAAACTTGAGGGGTAAGGGACTAATGACAGGGATTTCTTTAGAACAATAGTTTATGTGAAAAATATCAAGAACCTGAAGTAGGGTAATGATTATGGGAATATAGAGAAGGGGATGGATGTATTATTTGGGAGGAAAATTTAGCAAAAAATGATTGAATATATGTTTGGGAAGAAAAGTAGAGCAGTTTGATCCTGATTTATTGGGAAAATAGGAGAATCATCCATAGAAATAAGGAAGGTAAGAAGAAGAGCTGTTTTAAGGGTAAGATGATGATTTCAGTTTTAGGCATTCTGATCTTTAGGTAATGGCATGACAGTGTGGTCTAGAATATAAATTAATAATAAAATAAAGTTGATGTATTACAAAGGATATGTGAATTAATCGATGCAGGTATTTCCTCTTTTTACAAGCATAAATGGCATCACCTCCATGCCTCACCTTGTTAAATTCTTATCCATATCTTTTTCTTTCCATAGATCTTCTTTGAGCAATCTGCTCAATGCCCAGAAGGAAATCCTCTGGGTCTTATAATACCTCATAGAAAATAGTGAATCACTCAGGTTGTCAGTCTAATATTCCTTTCTCTCAATGAGGAACTGGTCCACAACTTTTTTCTAGTTATACATAATGATGTTTTTTATGGCATGGAATATTGATTATTCTTCCTCCCTAGCCACCTCCTCCCACCCCACTTTATATAGCACTGGCAGGTAAGAAAACAAACAGATATAGCAAAAAAAAAGTTAGCCTAGAGTCTAAAAAATTTGTGTATAAACAAAATTTTTAAAATTTTGTACTTTTTATGTTTGTTTGTGTTTAAACTATTTGCCTTTGCACAGGCTATCACTCATACCAATTACCTTCTCTAGGTATGCCATGTCTTGTTGTGATAATGTGTGACCCACAAATTTGGCAGATCTCTCCAAAACAGATACCTGTTCATTTGATAACTTCAGACCAGTTTCCTCTCACTGACTGAATACTTTCATAATTGCTTGTCTTGTTATTCCCAGGTCTTCTTAAGATAATGAGATCAGCAAAGGTAGTATCCCAAATACTTCCAGGAAATTCATATCTCTACCTACATTCTCCATCAGCGTTTGGAAAGTGTCAGAAGCTTCTCAGATTCCTTTGGGTATGTGTTAAAATTGGTAATATGAATAAGATAGTATCCCCTGCCTAAGTGCTGAGAAACACAGATTGCCTAACACAAAGTTCAGGGAATTTTGAATCCTTGATACAGGGCAGGGTTCTATTTTAGATCTCTTGCTTTATGTCTAGAGATTTACATAATTTTATATTTTGCTATTATTCCGAACCATTATAGGTGAGAGTTGATAAATCTGGTCATAGCAGAGACATATTATTCGCCTTCTTCTTTAAACCAATAGTTTCCTTATGAACTCCAAGTTTATGCTAAAGTTTCCCAGATATAAGTAATCTTCATCTGTCAAGATATAGTTCCTTCATTTGTCACAAAGTTATCATTTTCAGTTATCTCTCATAGAATATAATACTCCCTTGCAATCCATTGAATCATGGTCCATGGAATATAGTATTCACATGCAATCCCACTCTCCAGGAAAACTGTGAATTCCATCTTCCATCATTCTACCACCACTTATTTAAAATTTAAAATAAAAAAAAAATCAGTTCACAGAACAAAACAAACATTTCCATAAAAAATAGCATTGTATTTGAAACTGCAAATTTATCATGAACAACTTTCTATTCCCTCCAACTATACAACAAAGATATCATGTAGATTTCTTTTTTCCCTTTTTTTCTTCCCTCCCCCCATCCTAGAGATGACTACCTTTAGACAAAAATAGGTATGTAGATATATGTAAAATTATTCTATACATACTTGTATTTTTCAGTTCTTTCTCTGAGTGCAGATAGCAGCTTCCTTCATAGGTCTTTAATTTTTAATTTGTGTATTTATAGTAGTCAAAATCTAGAATAGTTACTCAAAATCATTATTAAAACAATATTGCTGTTACTATATACAATGTTCTCTTGGTTCTTCTTATTTCACTCTTCATCATTTCATACAGGTCCTTAAATACTGTAGAAATATGTCAGGATTTCACAAGACCTAGCAGCTCCTACTCTAAAGGACAGTAGGTTTTGGAACATTATATTTCTTTTTTCTTCTGCTTTTCTTTTTTTTTAAACAAATGCTTTATTAACTTCTGTTTTACATCATTCATTTCTGCCAGATTTTGAGTTACAATTTTTTCCTCCATTTTTCCCCTACCCACCCTCCCAGAATAGCAGTCCCACAAGATATCGCTTCCTCCAATCTGCTCTCTCCCATACCTTCTCCCATACCCCCTTCAACTTTTCCATTAGTGGAAGGTGAATCTCTGTGCCCCAATGCCTGCACATCTTATCTCCCAATTACAAGCAAGAGAGTATTAATAATAGTATTTATATATATTTGAAACATTTAATTTTAAGACCTCGAATTTCAGATCCATTCCCTTCTTCCCTTGTCACACATTCCCTCTGGGAAGATAAGTAATTCAGTATATGTTGTACATGTCTAGCTATGCAAAACATTACCATAGTAGATATATTGTACAAGGCTGCTTATAATTCCCTCCCACCCATCCCACCCCCACCTGGTCCATTCCCTACTTGATCCTGTCCCTCTTCTATAGTGGGTACTTCCAACCTCCCTTCCCCCCAAGGATACCCTCCCATCCATCATCCCTCCTCTCATCCCCCTTCCCCCTATTCTGCTGCAGGTTGAGATATCCCATTTAGTATGTATGTCATTCTCTCCCTGAACCAAATTCAATGAGAATGTGGTTTTGCCTTTTTGCCTTCCTATTCTTCCCCTCCCTTGCAGCCATTTCTCCTTGCTTCTACATGAGATAGTTTACCCTACCCTGTCTCTCCCCATCTCCTCTTGCCACTTTCCTCTCTCACCTCATAATTTCACCCCTTGAGTATCCTCCATTCCCAACAAATTCAATCTATGCCCTCTATCCATATATAACTCTAAACATATATACACATATTCACATATGTATTCATATGAACATACACCCTTCTTCCATTATTTTCATACTGAGAAAGGTTTCATCAGTCACTGTTATTGTTTTTCCATATAGGAATGTAAATAGTTCAACTTTGATAAGTTCTTTTTGATTTCTTTTCCCTGATTACCTTCTTCTTCTTTTTTTTGGTTTTTGGAGAGCAATTGGGGTTAAGTAACTTGCCCAAGGCCACATGGCTAGGTTTTTATTTGTGTGTGTGTTAAGTGTCTGAGGTCAGATCCGAACTCAGGTCCTTCTGACTCCAGGGCTGACGCTCTACTCACTGCGCCACCTAGCCACCCCGAAGTTTTTTGTTTTTTGTTTTTGTTTTTTTGCTTTTTGGAGGGCAATTGGGATTAAGTAACTTGCCCAAGGTCACATGGCTAGGTTTTTTGTTTGTGTGTGTTAAGTGTCTGAGGCTGGGTCCGAACTCAGGTCCTTCTGACTCCAGGGCCGGCGCTCTACTCACTGCGCCACCTAGCCTCCCCCCTGATTACCTTCTCAGGCATCTCTTGCTTCTTGTGTCTGAATGTCAAATTTTCTATTCAACTCTGGCTTTTTCCTCAAGAATGCTTGAAAGTCTTCTATTCCACTGAATGACCATATTTTCCCCTGAAACAAAATACTCAGTTTTGCTGGGTAGGTGACCCTTGGGTTCAGTCTTAGCTCTTTTGCTCTCTGGAATATCGTATTCCATGCCCTTCGATCCCTCAGTGTAGAAGCTGCCAGGTCCTGGGCTATTCTGATTGTGTTTCCACAATATTGAAATTGTTTCTTCCTGGCTGCTTGTAGTATTTTCTCCTTGATCTGGGGATTCTGGAACCTGGCTATAATATTCCTGGGAGTTTTCTTTTGGGGATCTTTTTCAGGAGGTGATCGGTGGATTCTTTCAACCTCTATTTTGCCCTCTGGATCTAAAACATCAGGGCAGTTTTCCTTGAGAATTTCTTGAAGGGTGATTTCTAGGTTCTTTTTTTGATCATGGCTTTCGGGTAGTGCAATAACTTTTAAATTGTCTCTCCTGGATCTATTTTCCAGGTCAGTGGTTTTTCTCATGAGATATTTCACATTGCCTTCTAATGTTTCATTTGTTTGGATCTGGTTAACAGTGTCTTGATTTCTCATAAAGTCATTAGCTTCCATTTGCTCCAGTCTAACTCTGAAGGAATGAATCTCCTCAGTGAACTTTGAGATTCTTTTTCCATCTGGTAAATTCGGCTTTTTAAGGCATTCTTCTCCTCATTGCCCTTTTGGGCCTCCTTTGCCATTTGAGTTAGTCTATTTTTAAGGTGTTGTTTTCCTCAGTCAGGCTGTTGACCCTCATTTCATACTTTTCCTGCATCCTTCTCATTTCTCTTTCCAATTTTTCCTCCACTTCTCTTATTTGATTTTTAAAGTCCTTCTTAAGGTCCTCTATGGCCTATAATCCACTCATATTTTACTTTGGGGCTTTTAGAGCAGGAATTCTGACCTCACAGCCCTCCTCCTGTTCTATGCTTCGATCCTCTTTGCCCCCAAAATAGGAGTCTGATGTTGTATTTTTCTGTTTAATTTGTTTCCTTTGCCTTGGCACGTTGCCACTTAATTACTTGACTTTTGGGTTTGTTGCCACAGTATGGCTCTGCCACCAGACAGGGGACCTTCTGTCCCGAACGTGTGGGGGGACAACTTCCATTTCTGGCAAGCTGAATATCCATCCCAGATCACAATCCAGATCCAGGGAGGTTAGAGCAAGAGCGATTACTCCCCAAGACTGATCACTGGATCTCCCTACAGTTCGGAGGCCAGGAGCTGAAGCTGCCACTTAAAACTACAAAATGGCGTGTCTCCTCAGTGGCTTCTAGCCCCCAGGGGAGAGAGCCGACACATTCCCCAAATACAGGTCCCAAAGTCCATAGGGCACTAACCTCTCATTTTGTCCTAGGCATGTCTATGTTGATAATTTTGGAATCACCACAGCTGCTGGTGTTCTGGGGTCCCTCCAGCCGGCTGCTGGCCCTGCCACCCTGGGGCTAAAATTGCGGTTCAGGCGGACCTGGGCTCTGCGCTGCCGGCTCCCAGACCGCTGCACTGGTCCTTCCTGCAGGGCTGCTGGGCTGTCCTCAGCGGGAGGTTAGCTTCTCTGTGTCGTTCTGTGGGTGCTGGGGCTCCAGAAGTTGTTCAGAGTCCCCTTTTACATAGTTTGGAGGTGATCTGGGGAGAGAGTGCATTTGACGTGCTGTTTCTACTCTGCCATCTTGGCTCCACCCCGGAACATTATATTTCAAAGAGCAAAAGAGCTGTGGTTGTTTCCAAAAATAACTTACCTAGCAAAGCTGAATATAATCCTGAATGAAAAAAATGAACATTTGATGAATTGAAAGACTTTCAGGTATTCCTAACATAAAGACCAGAACTCAATTGAAGATTCAATATAAAAAATCCAGAAGAAAGTTCATCCATTTTTCTAAGAACTCATTTGTGGATTGAGCTCATCATTTCTTATAGCACATTAGTATTCCATCACAACTGTACACTACTCCTTGTTCAGCCTTTCCCCAATTGATGAGTGTCCTTGCGATTTTCATTTCTTTCCCACCACAAAGAAAGCTTCCATAAACATCTCATTTACATTTAAAGTTATAGTTACTATTTGTGAATTTTCTTCCCTTTTAGTTTTACTCACTATGTTCTTTCTGTCTTTCTTTTTACCCTAGCCCTGTTACCTTATCTTCTCCCCCTGCCCTTCTAATTCTGTCTGCACCCATTCCTCTGAATCCCCTCCATCTCCTCCCATACCACCAGTCTCAATCCACAAACCCCTTCAAAAGTCCCACAATCTTCTCCCCTATCCTCCCAAATCCCAATTCACTCACTCCTCTGAAAGTCCCTCCCCTCCGCTATCCCTCAGGTTTCTCACCTCTCTAGAAGTTCAGAAGACTTCTAAACACCTTCAGATGTATACTTTGTTTTCTCTTCCACCCAGATGAGAGTAAGTTTCCAGCATTACAAGCTCTTCACTCCTACCTGCTTTCTTTGTATTAGTTCTTCCTTTCACATAATAATTTTATAATATAATTGTTTTCTCTTACCATTTCCTACTCAATTTTGTTTTTTAGAATCACCCCATCATACATAATTCTGTCCCAACCTTTCCTTCAAATACCTTAGTATTGGTGACAGTGTTGGGAATATTATTAACATTTTCAGCTATCTATCTATCTATCTATCTATCTATCTATCTATCTATCTATCTGTCTGTCTATCTATTTATCTATCTATCTACACATACACATACATACATCTATATAGATGTAATATATATACACACATACATACACACACATATACACACATACATACACAGGTAGGTAATAAGTAAATAGTTTGGCCTTAATAAGCGCCTTGTAATGAGTCTTTATATTCTCCTTATATTTCTTCTGAATCTTTTGTATTGAATCTTTTATATTGATATATTTATATTGATCTTTTATATTGAATCTGAGTTCTGATCTTTTTGTTACAAATACCTGGAAGTCTTTCAGTTCATTAAATGTTCATTTTTTTTCATTCAAGATTATACTCAAATTGGCTGGGTAAGGTGTTCTTGGATACAACCCCAGCTCTTTTGTTCTTTGAAATATAGTGTTCCAAGACCTACTGCCTTTTAGAGTGGAAACTGCTAGGTCTTGTGAAATCCTGCCATATTTCTACAGCATTTAATTGTTTTTTTTCTTGTTGCTTTCGGTATTTTCTCCTTAACCTGGGTTCTATTCCTCCCCTCCCCCAGTATCCACCACTTAATATGATTCAAATATTCAACACTTTGGTAACAATTTTGTTACCTGGGTGGTCTAAGCTTCCTGCTATTACTCTTCAGGAGAATAGTTTTTTTTTTTTCTTGAAAAGTTTGCTAATTTAGGCTAATCCAGTTTCTTTTAAGTATGCCCCAGTCTCTCTGCTGGCAAGCCCCCATCCTCATTAAAGCCTTTACTCCCCTTAATAAATCCTCCTTTGAAGGTATAGGAATTATACTGAATGTTAATTCCCATGTATTATCTCCTACTGTTAGTATATCAGGAAACTGAACGATCAAGTAGGTCTGGTAATTCAAAATGTACATTCTGAGTAGTATTATATAGTATGACTCTCCTATAAATTGCTTTGCTGTTCTTTAAACCAATAGCTCTTTTTAATATTTTTTATATATTCTCATTTTTATACTTATCAGCTTTCAATATAACAAATCTCTATAAAGTTGATACCATTAAAATAATAAATATTTTGTAACTAAATCAGCCCCCATTTATTCAATAAATTGATCCATGATCGGGGTACTCAGTGAGCCAGTAATATTGAATAGATACTAGGCATACAATATCATTTCATAATAATTGTATTATTATGTACAAGTAATTAACATATCAGATAAAACAGTAAAGTATGCAAATTAGTGACAACAGTACTTGACACATAGTATCATAAGAAATCATTTATGATCATTATATTCACATACCAACAATTGGTATTTAACTAAGCAGCATCCCTGATAAATAAAAATCCATTGCACATATGCATCATTTCATCAACACATATTTAACATATATCAATCAAAGAGCACAGGAACCTCAGGAACTTCATTCAGTCTTGCCAGTCCTGTAGGCACACCTGAATCACCAAGTTTCTCTCATGGTATCTGGAGTGGGAGAGGTAAGTTTGATCACATTAGAAATCTATTTTACCACAGTCACTAACTGGTGGTCTTGTATCTAGGCTATGATCAATTTTTATGGGTATTATATTTGTAATAATTTAAATTTTCACCTTAAGAATAATATTTTTAAAAATTTAGCATGCTGTATACATTTCTTACAGGATTAAGGGATTTCTATTTCTTTCTTGGGACTATTATTCCATAAACTGGGTGATATCAAAACTTGCATTTTAGAAAGCAAGATGTCCTGCCCAGGCATTCAGAGCTGGCATTATGGTTCACACTTGTAAGTATTCCTAAATAAGTGAGTGTAGCAGTAATAAATGAGTAAGAGAGTCAAGGTGTGCTTTGGGATGTGTTTTAGCATATATCTTCTGCTGAATAAACCTGAGCACTTATTTGATCTTTTCTGGAGAGAGTGATTAAAGACCTTTACTTGGAAGTGATAGAGCTATTCTTTTAGAACAGGTATCCAAAGACTTGATTCATAAAGAGATAGATAGACATTTGCCAAACCCATTAGGCATTTATAAGAGATAGAAATGATTCCCCTGTGTTAAACAATATATTCTCCAGTACTGTATTTCACAGATGGCTGAGGTTGCCCATTATTTTGTAAAGATATTCAAAGAAGCTTCTTTCCTATCATGGTTGAGCTGTATTGATGCTTTAAACATTCATAGCCACTTTAAAAATAAGCTGGTCAAATTAGTCAGAGGAAATTGGTTTCCTGTCTACCTGTTCCTTTTATGAAATACACATTTTTGTTACAAAACTAAGCAAAACATTTTATATCATAGTAAAGATATATTGGCTTTATCCCAATAGTCATAGGAATTCATTTATATTCATTGTATTGTATTGAATAAAGATAGAGCCAATGGTTTCATATGAGAATTGACAAGTTTCATAACCTTTTCATATATGTGTGTCTTGATGGACAGAGTAAGACTATGTTAACTAAAGCTTTCTTTACAAAACCAAAACAAAACAAATACTCCAAAAAAAGCCCAGAAACAAAGACCCTAGACTTTTTTTTTGGTGTTATAGATAATTTGAAATGATCTCACTGAGTTTAAACCACCAAGGTCTTAGACTGTGTTTATAAAACACAAATCTGGCCTTAGACACTTAACATTTCCGAGTCCTATGACCTTGGGCAAGTCACTTAATCCCAATTGCCCTGCCTTCCCCCCTCCAGAAAGCAAAATAAAAATCCATCAGTGGCTCCTTATTGTCTATAGAAATGTTTGGCATTTAAGGCCATGCACAATCTGTCTCTAACTTTTCAGTCTTAGTCTCCCTTATATAATTTCTATGTGGCAATGACCTATTCACTGAACCTGATGTTATATTTCCCCTATGTTCACATTCACTTAAATTATCTCAAATGCCTGACAGGCACTCCACTGTGCCTCTTAGAATCCTTATCTCCATTCATGTATTAGCTTAGTTGCCACTTTTTCAGGGT
Organism: Gymnobelideus leadbeateri; assembly: GCA_011680675.1. Taxonomy (NCBI): domain Eukaryota; kingdom Metazoa; phylum Chordata; class Mammalia; order Diprotodontia; family Petauridae; genus Gymnobelideus; species Gymnobelideus leadbeateri. Next base: position 239,853 of record WOXC01007573.1, on the reverse strand, counting down.
ACTTTTTTCTACTGCTTCTCTTTTATCCCCATTTATAAATCCAGGTCCACTTATCAAAATACCATTTATTTACATATTCTAATTCATAGCATATTGAACTGGTAGTATTTAAATTCCTTTATATCCCCAGAGCCTAAGACAATTCCCAGAACACAGTAAAGCCTTTTTTTCCTTAGGTGGTTCTTTTATAACTAGTTAATTTCCTCTCATGAAATTAGATTATTTAAGCTCTTTATTATTCTTTTAATTTGAGCATTTTATGTTTTTCAGGTAGTCTATTTCTTTGGAATTCTCAATTTTGTAGGCATATGACTATATACAGTAGGTTCTAACAATTCTTTTTATTCTATGTCACATTTCAATTTATTTTTAATTAATTAAACTTTTTTTTACGTTGGCATTTTTTATTTAAGCTGAAGAACAGGTTATGAGCGGGGTGGGGGAAAGGGAGGAGCCAGGCAGCCAAGAGCCTCTCATCTGTGTCCGCTCCAGACGGGGTTGATCCTGATTTCTGAGCCTTGGTCCAGGGTACACAAGGAAGCACATGCTAAGATAAGTTTCCAGGGGTACTGGCTGAAGAAAACACGGGGCAGGCCAGAGTTACACATCCAGCCAGAGGTGGGCGCTGGGATTCTCCTTGGATCAGCAGCACCGCTTCCTTTTGGGAACTGAAGCCTAGTGAGAAGTCCCAGCCTATGTATTTCTTATAAACATTCTTGTAGTTAAAGTCTTTGTGCTAAAGAACTCTTTCATCGCCTCTCTAACTTTTTGTACTTTGCTTCTCGTTTCTTTGAATAAGTGTCCAACTTGTAAGCTGCCTGTTCAAGAGCAGCTACTTGCTCCTCAATTAAAGTGATCTGATCCAGATAGGCTGAAGGGTGGCATATTTCTGGTTTAAGTCCTTTACGTTTCTACTTATGTTTACTGCAATATCTTTCATTTCTAGATATTTCAAGATAGTCAGTTTGTTCATATTTTCCAGAAGTTTATAATCTTCACTGGTGGCTGTCAGCTCGCCTGTCAGGTACATGGCCATTTTGGAGAACATGTCCTGGCACAGCCTGGTGATGTCCACCTAGGCGGGCTCCATGGCCTCCTCAACTGTCTCCATTATGGCATCGTCTAGGCCGGGGAAGGGAGGAAGGAGAAAGGATGAAGGGAAGGACAAGTAGGGGGATAGGGAGGGGGAGGGGGAGAGGAAGAGGGAAGGGAAAGGGGATTAGGAAGGGGGAAAAGGGAGAGGGTGAGGAGTCCGGGAGGGGGCGAGGAGGGGGCCTTATTTTTAATTTTTTAAATTTGATTTTTTGTTTTAAGCAGATTGTCTAAAATTTTGTTAGTGTTGTGATTCGCTAATAACCAGCTTTTAGTTCTTATCAGTTCTATGGTTTTTGTTTTCTAATTTTTGAAAATTCCTCTTTTTACTTATTTTGGATTTGTAGGTTCTTAATAAAGGTTAGTTGAACAAATTCATGAATATACATTAGGGTTTGGAATGTAGACAACTATTTAACAGTAAATCCAAGGAAAATATAGAACTTACCTATATATCTGAACAGAAGAAAGCAAATAGAAAGGAAGTTCCAATCCAGAAAATTATAAGAACAATTAGCATTTCCCTCTCACTATTCTCTTTTAACATTGGTTCACAGAAAATGATAAGGAAAAATGGCAAGATTCGGCCTAGTAATGACAATTTATTGAAAATTCATTAATATTCAATTAAGAAAAATCAGTTTTTTTTTAAGCACTTGGGGTTAAGTAACTTGCTCAAGATTACACGGCTAGTCATTATTTATGTGTGGGTGCTTGTTTTCTGAGGCTGGATTCAATCTCGGGTCATCCCAACTCCGAGGCCGGTGCTCTTACTCACTGTACCACCTAGCCGCCCCAAAAAATCAGTTTTTGGAGTGGCTAGGTGGCACAGTGAGTAAGAGCGCCAGCCCAGGAATCCAAAGGACCCGGGATGGGTTCCAGCCTCAGTTACTTAGCATCCACACATACATAACTAGCTGTGTAACCTTGAGCAAGTTACTTAACCCCAATTGCTTTAAAAAAAATCAGTTTTTGGCCCTTAGGTTTTCCTAGAAGATAGAATTATTTTTTAGTAAGATATAAGCACAGACTCTCAGAAGGGACTTCATTTACTGTAATTTGAAGGAAGAAAAATCTAAACCATTATTCTGAAAATTACTCTTAAATCCATTATTCATGTTGCATAAAGATATAAGTTGGATTTCTCCCCTATATTTCAAGATAATCCAATGACTTCAGTGGCTCTGCAGTCTCATTCCAGCTACTCTGTGAGTTCTTATCTCATGCAATTCTTGTCTTTGTCTTTCCATAAACCTTCCAT
>WOXC01007573.1:0-232500 GCA_011680675.1 Gymnobelideus leadbeateri | reverse complement strand
CTAGGAATCTACTATAGTCATTTATGAATCCCTATTATTGTGTTTTCCATTTAACTATTAGCCAGTAGACTTCAATTAGCAAAGGTATTTACTAAAATGGAATAGTAAGACTTCTGGTGTGAGGACTTCTTAAACTCTTCCCAAGATTGGTCATCCACCTTTGGTGTCCATCTGGTATTTGACTCCCATCTGTGGATTCAATGAATTGTAGCATGCACTGGGTCCACACACAAGTAAACTGTCACAATGGATGGGCTATGCCAGTGAGTCTGGGGGTGTCTACCGCAAAATGTGAAGACTTCTACCACTGGCATGGGCCTATGAGAACAATATGTTTTCATGACCATGAAGGTGACTAAAGAAGACACTGTGGAGCACTTAGAGCTTGGTCAAACATTGAAGATGCCAAGGTCATCCATTGCATCCCAGACCATTGTCAATCATCCTGACTTTTGTCTTACCACTGGACTTTGATGACTCTGGAAGAGAGTGAAGCTGATAACTTTGTGCAATTCTGCTTTACTTAAATCCAATTCATGCATAAATCAGGACATTACCCTGTGATGTCATTGGTCCTCTTTTAAAGTGAAGGACCAACAAACAAATTGAGGTAAAGTGGAATGCTTTCCCCTATAGAGAGATAATCATTCCCTATAAAATATTCATAGAGAAGCAGCAGCACCTTGTCGGAAACAGAGTTGGACCTACCTACCTAGAGGGATACATCATATGCACAATTAAATACAATATAATTTTACGCAGGAGAAAATCCTGATGAGAGCAAAGAATATTATCTTCTTCCCTTTGGTGCATTCTTCTAAGTCAGATTTGTTCTGCTATGACATATAGCTTTGTAGAGATTAAAAGAAGTTTTCTTCACACAAAAAATAAATAGCTCTTAGATTTTTCCTTGAGCAAAAAAAATCATCATTGTTTTACTGAATATCATTATTTTCTCAGAGAAAGGAATAGGTAATTGCTTATGAAAAATTTCTTTCATTTTCATGAAATTTTCATGAAAAATTTAAAGTACAAATTTAGAATATCAGTCTTTTCTCTTTATCAAACAAAATCTTTTCCTGCAACAAGCATCAGACTATCTGGATATAGAGCTCACAATTTCAGACTCTAGTGACTGAAAACATTTCCTCATATATTTCTTTAATCGTAGTTACTGAATACGTTTTAATGCAATTTTTCTGCCCTGCCAATGAACTTGAAATTTGAAGAAAAACTGAGTTCATGAATTACATAAGCAAAAAAGAAACATGACATACTGTATGCAGTCAAAAATAAATATTTAGAGATATTACTGCTAATATGATAGCAGGATGACACATTTTTCTAAGGTATATGAAATTCTGAAAAATATCTTGGTAACAATATTTTTTGATGTATGCATGTTAATATTTTTTTTCAGATGCTTTATTAACTTCTGGTTTACATCATTCATTTCTGCCAGATTTTGAGTTACAATTTTCCCCCATTTTTCCCCTACCCACCACCCCAAAATAGCAGTCCCATAGGATCTGCTTTCTCCCATATCTTCTCCCATACCTCCTTAAGCTTTTCCAGTAGGGCATGGTGGATCTCTATGCCCCAATGTCTGTATATCTTGTTTCCCAATTACATGTAAAATAGTATTAATAATAGTATTTATATATTTTTAAACATTTGAATTTAAAACTTTGAATTCCAGATTAATTTCCTTCCTCCCTTCTCACCCACCGTTACTAGGAAAATAAGCAATTCAGTATATGTTGTACATGTGTAGCTATGAAAAACATTACTATAGTATATATATTGTAAAAGACTGACTATATTTCCCTCCCTCCTATCCCACCTCCCACTTGTGCTTTTCTCTACATTGATCCTGTCCCTTTTCACAAGTGGGTGCTTCCAACTTCCCTCCCCCCCAGCCTGCCCTCTCTTCCATCATCCCCCCTCTCATTCCTTTCCCCCCTACTCTCCTGTAGGGTGAGATATCCTGTTTAGTATGTATGTCACTCTCTCCCTGAGCCAAATTCAATGAGAATAAGATTTTGCCTTTTTGTCTTCGTGTTCTTCCTCTCCATTGCAACCTTTGCCTCTTCTATATGGGATAGTTTACCCCATTCTGTCTCTCCCCATCACCTCTCATTATATTCCTCTTTTACCTATTAATTTTACCATTTAAGAATTATCCCTGCCTATTAAAATGGTCCTGTGCCCTCTATGTATTCATATGTCCATATACCCTTCATCTATTTTCATACTGAGAAAAGTTTCATAATTTACAACTATTGTTTTTCCACGTAGGAATGTAAGTAGTTCAACTTTGATAAGTTCATTATGATTTCTTTTCCTTGTTTACCTTCTCAAGCTTCTCTTGCTTCTTGTATCTGAATGTCAAATTTTCCATTCAACTCTGGTTTTTTCATCAAGAATACTTGAAAGTCCACTATTCCACTGAATGACCATGTTTTCCCATGAAACATGATACTCAGTTTTGCTGGGTAGATGATTCTTGGTTTTAATCCCAGCTCCTTTGCCATCCAAAATATCATATTCCAAGCCCTCCAATCCCTCAGTGTAGAAGCTGCCAGATCCTGTGTAATCCTGATTGTGTTTTCACAATATTAAAATTGTTTCTTCCTGGCTGCTTGTAATATTCTCTCCTTGATCTGGGAATTTTGGAACCTGGCTATAATATTCCTGGGAGTTTTCTTTTTGGGATCTTTTTCAGGAGGTGATTGGTGGATTCTTTCAACCTCTGTTTTGCCCTCTGGTCCTAAAACATCAGGGCAGTTTTCCTTGAGAATTTCTTGGAGGATAATTTCTAGGTTCTTTCTTTGATCATGGCTTTCAGGTAGTCCAATAATTTTAAAATTATCTTTCCTGGATCTCTTTTCCAGGTCTGTGGTTTTTCCCCATGAGATTTCACATTGCCTTCTATTCTTTAATTTATTTGGATTTGTTTAACAGCATCTTGATTTCTCATAAAGTCACTAGCTTCCATTTGCTCCAGTCTACTTCTGAAGGAATGATTCTCTTCAGTGAGCTTTTGAGATTCTTTTTCCGTCTGGCAAATTTGGCTTTTTAAGTCATCTTTCTCCTCATTGCCTCTTTGAGCCTCTTTTGCCATTTGGGTTAGCCTGTTTTTAAGGTGTTATTTTTCTCAATTAGGCTGTTGAATTTCATTTCATAATTTTCTTGTCTCATTTTCATTTCTCTTCCCAATTTTTCCTCCATTTCTCTTATTTGCTTCTTAAGGTCCTCTATGACCAGCTCGTATTTTTCTTTGAAGCTTTTGGTGCAGGAGTTCTGACTTCAGTATCTTCCTCCTGTTCCATGCTTTGATCCCTTTTGTCACCAAAATAGGAGTGTAAAGTTCGGGTGCTCTGTTTATTTTGCTTCCTTTGCCTGCTTATGTTGCCACTCAATCACTTGACCTCTGGGCTTTTTGCCACAGTAGGACTCTGCCAGCAGACAGGGCAGCATCATCCCAAATGTTGGGGTTTTCTCAGCTCCTGAAGATATTAGTTGTGTGCCCTCTCTGAAGCCTCCATGTGTTCTTGCAAGCTGGTCACACACCCCAGGACCTCCACCCTAGACCACAATCCAGATCCAAGCAGGTTAAAGCAAGAAGTATTACCCCTCAGACTGGTCACTGGGTCCCCCTACACTTTACAGGCCAGGAGCTGATGCTGTCATGTCGGGGCAGCAGCATGGCCTCAGCCTCAGCAGCTTCTTTCCCTGGGGGCAAAGGCAGACTGCACTCCCAGCTACTGGATCCCAAAGTCCACACTGCACTGACCTCTCAGTTTGTTCTTAGCATCTATGTGTAGATAATTCTGGAAACCACCACAGCTGCTGGTGATCTGAAGTCCCTCTCACCAGTCGTTGGTCAGGCCCTCCTGTGGGCTAAAACCTCCAGCTTGCATGGGGCTCCAAGATTACTGTGCTCACCAATTCCTGCCAGCCTGCTGGGCTGTCCTCGGTAGGAAGTTAGCTTCTCTGTGCCATTTTGTGGGTTCTCTGGCTCCAAAATTTGTTCAGAGTCCCCTTTTACATCAATTGGTGTAGGTGGAAGCTGGAGCCCTTTGGAAGTCTTGTTTCCACTCCGCCTTCTCAACTTGAGATTTTTTGCCTTATGAAATATCATATTACAGTCTCTCTGATATTTTTCAGTGTAGAAGCTGCTAGGTCTAGTGTGATCCTGACTGTAGTTCCACGATATTTGAATTGTTTCTTTCTGGCTGCTTGCAGTATTTTCTCCTTTACCTGATAGTTCTGGAATTCAGCTACAACATTTCTCAGAGTTTTCAATTTCGGATCTCTTTCAGAAGGTGTTTGATTGATTCTTTTGATAACTGTTTTACCCTCTGGTTCTAGGACCTCAGGGAAGTTTTCCTTGATGATTTCTTCGAATATGTTGTCCAGGCTGTTTTTTTTCATCATGGCTATTTGGTAGACCAATAATTCTTAGATTATCTCTCCTGGATCTGTTCTTCAGGTCACTTATTTTTCCATTGAGATATTTTACATCTTTTTCTAATTTTTCAATTTTTATGTTTTGTTTGACTGATTCTTGATGCATCATAGAATCATTAGCTTCAATTTGACTGATTCTAATTTTTAGTAAATTATTTTCCTCAGTTAATTTTTGAAGATCTTTTTCCATATGTTTATATTTTATTTTTAGGGATTTATTTTCTCCAGTTAGATTTTGAACCTCTTTTTCCATTTCACACATTTTACTTTTTAAGGAGCTATTTTCTTTAGTGGAGTTTTTTTTTTTTTTACTATTTTTGCAATTGTAATTTTAAAAGAATTGGTTAATTGATCTTCTATCTCTCTAATTTGATTTTTGAAGTCCTTCTTGAGTTTTTCCAAGAATGCTTTCTGTGCTTAAGACCTGTTTATATTTCCTTTTGAGGCTTCAGCTATGGGTGTAAAGTCAACACTGTCTCCTTCTGAATTTGGTTTTTCATGCTTGCAATAATATTATTTTAAAACCTTTGTCTTTGCAATCTGTTTTTTCTGATTTTGAGGCACAGCCTCAGCCATGCCCTTCCTCTAGGACTCCCAGGCTTTCAGTTGGTTCCACTATTTTAGGACTTTACTCTGGGGCAATATTCTCTGGGTTTTCAGGGTCAGAGGGGGAGATCAGAGCAGCTGGGGTTTACTCTGTCATCTTGATTCCTGGAAGTTCAGATAGGTGATTTTTCAACTTCCAGGCTGGGGGTTCATAATCCCAGGAGAAGCTGCTGTCGCTGCCTTAGGCCTGGTGTTTGTCTCTTACCCAGCTCTGACAAATGCCCTATCCTGCAGTGACAGGCCTGGGAATCGCCCCTGTGGTTAGTGAATCAGTTTGTCTGGGCTTGCTCCTGCTGTGTCCACCTCCATGTTCTCCATCTGTCACTGTGTCCATGTGGTTGTCCATCTCCACACCTGTGAGGTCATCCACATCTGTGCATTTGCAACTATCCCCACTTCTATGTTTTCAATAAAGTCCAGCAACAAAAGACAGAAAGAAATTTCATTTAAAATAACTTAGACAATATAAAATACTTGGGAGTCTATCTGTCAAAACAAACCCAGGAACTATATGAACTTATTAATTACAAAATACTTTTCACAGAAATAAAGTCAGATCTAAACAATTAAAATAATTTCAATTGCTCATGGGTAGACTGAATCAATATAGTAAAAAGACAGTTCTATATACATTACTTATTAAGTGCAATACCAATGCAAGAAAAATAGTATATTGCTAGAAAAAATAAAAATCATTTGGAACAACAAGAGCTTAAGAATAACAAGGGAATTAATGAAAAAAATTTGTCAAGGAAGGTCATCTACTTCTACAAGGTTTCAAACTATATTATAAATTGGTAATCATCAAACAATCTGGTACTGGCTAGGGAATAGTGGTGGATCAGTGGAATGGATTAGATACACCACATACAGGTAAATGACCATAGTAATCAGGTGATAAACTCAAAGACCCAAGCTTTTGGGACAAGAACTCACTATTTGACAAAAATGCTGGGAAAACTAAAAAACAGTATGGTACAAACTAGGTAGAGATTAATATTTTACACTGTTTCTCAGTATCATGTCAAAATGGATATATGGTTTAGACGTAAAGGATGATACCATAAGCAAATTAAGGCAGTACAGAGCAGTTTACCTGTCAGATCTAGAGATAAAGGAAGAATTTATGAACAAACAAGAGATAAAGAACATTGTGAGATGCAAAATGGATAATTTTGGTTATGTTAAATTAAAATGTCCTTCAGACATGCACTAATGCAACCAAAATTAGGAGGAAAGGAGAAAGCTGGGATTTTTTTCTTTTTTACACCAAGTCTCATTTCTCAAATACAGAGAGAATCAACTCAAATTTATGAGAGTATAAGTCATTCTCTAAATGATTAAAGGTCAAAAGATGTTAAGGCAATTTTCAGATGAAAAAATTAAAGTTGTCTATAGTCATATGGAAAAATGGTCTAAACCATGATTGATTAAAAAATACATATTAAAAAAACCCTCTGAGATACTACCTCACACCTAATTGGCTAATATGACAGAAAAGGAAAATGATAAATAATGGAGGGGATGTAGCAAAATTGGGATAATAATGCACTGTTGGTGGAGTTGTGACGTGATCCAACCATCCTGTGGAGCAATTTGGAACTATGCCCAAAGGGAAATTAAGCTGTGCACACTCCATTTATCTAATAATACCACTATTTGGTTTCTATCCAAAGACAGAAATTTAAAGAGAAATGAACTTGATTATACAAAAAATATTTATAACAGCTCTTATTTTTGATAAAGAATTGGAAATTGAGAAATGCCCATCCATTGTGGAATGACTGAACTAGTTGTGGTATATAATTGTAATGTAATACTATAGTGCTATAAGAAATGATGAGCATGATGACTTCAGAAAAACTTGGAAAGACTTACATAAACAAAATGAAGTGAGCAAAATCAGGACATTGTACACAGTATCAGCAATATTGCATGATGATCAGCTGTGAATGACTTAGCTAAAGTGATCCAAGAAATCCCAAAGGACCCGTGATGAAAAATATTATCCATCTCTAGAGAAAGAATTGATAGAGTCCAGATGCCATTCAAAACATACTATTTTTCACTTAATTTTTATGGTTTTTTTTGGTCTGTGTTTTCTATCACAACATGACTAATATGGAAACATGTTTTGCGTGATTGCAAAGGTACAACCTATATCAAATTAGTTACCATCTCAAGAAGGGGCAAATAAGAGAGGGAGAGAGAGATTTTGGAGCAAAAAAAATGAATGTTAATTGTTTTTTCATGTAATTGGGAAAAAACAAAATATTATTAAAAAAGTTTTACAAGTAGGTCTGGGAGGGTGGAGGGAAAGCATTCCAAGTAAATAAAGCAACCATAAGCAAAGTCACAAAGGTTGAGAAACAAAAGCATTATGGAAACAGTTCTTGGAAGAAGTCTTATTGAGCTGAAGCCATTTGAAGCAAGGATGAAGTCAAGTCAACAAGCAATTTAATAGGTGACTAGTATATGTCAGGTAAAATTTTCTGCATTCTAAGATGTGCTCTGTTTCTTGTAGAGGGGCAATGGGAGACTTGACTATCATCATTAACAGACTTCTATTAAGTACATATTATGAGTCAGGCATCATGGTAGGCATTTGGAATAAAAAGACAAAACTGAAACTGTTCCTTCTCTCAAAGATCTTACATTGTACTGGATGGAAGGGAGAGACAGCATATATACATATTTGTGGGTGAATTCCTGGTATGGGAACTCTCTTACCTGAGGCAAATCTGAACTTGTCTATAGTTTGTCATCTTCAAGAAGTATCTAAGTCTCAGAGAGATGATGTAGCTTGATTTTGGTTAGACAGAAAATCTAAAAGTATCAGAAACAAGAATCCTTAATTTTTTTTGACTATACATTTAAGGACCCAAGAAGTTCCTTTTTAGCTCTGTAAAATGATGTATCCTTTGAAGAAAATCCTCATTATCCCAAGTACTCTTGGGATTTTATTAATGGTATTCTGCAGTGATACCCTTGACTCAGACTCCATTTTTCTGCCTTCCTTCTTGCATTCAATAACTGATGATATGTTGAATTTAATGCTTTGATATTTGGGCTATAATACTACATGGTCTTTCTGATGTTGAATTTAGATCATAGGGTCCCCTATCTACTTATATCTCTTCTTGCCCTACATTTGTCCTAAATTCTCTGGGCTTACTGACTCACCTACCCTGTTTGAGTCTGTTGTTCCCCATACAGTCCTCATGTAGCTCTATCTAAGTATTTGTTGACCTTGACTTTACAAGTCACATTCTTGTTTTAGTGTGTTTTTAGGAAAGTTTAGGAAATACCAAAACCAATACAAGGAAGCATGGAACACACAATAAGTAAAGCAAGCCAGATTTACTGAGGGGGCATTCTTTCAGGAAAAAAGAAAAGGTTACTTAGGAAAGATGATGGGAACAGGATAAGTCCATTGGGAGCAGGGACGCTGAAGTCAGCTCTTACTGCCAAGTAGATTGTTATATTTTCGGTACACATATATATAAGCAATAGAAAATGCTACAAATTAGGGATCAAGTTATTATTCTATTGATTATCTAAACTTAATAGTGACAGTGTTAATGCATAAACATAAAAGTGTATTTTGGGTACATTCCTCTCCCCTACCCCCCTCAATCTGGCTGTTAATCCTTTATGAGCAATCCTTTGCTGGAAGCAGGGGTGGAATTAGATACTCTCATGGGTCACTGGATGGAACTAGGCATACACATTCAATAAAATCTGGTGACTTTTTATAGGATTCTTACCTGGGTTGAGCTGGACCAGGCATTACAAAAGAAAGAATTGAAGAGTCTGGCTGGAGGAAATGGTGCTTCTAAACTTTTGCTAATGTGTATGGGGGGAGAAGGGGGGATGCAGGGGAGTGGTGGTACAGATTGGGAGAGGAAGAGATGGTTGGGAAATAGGTGACTATTTCATATAAATCTGGATAAGGGGAGTATCTTTGTACTGTTACTACTGTTTTTTACTCTGATAGGGTGGCTCAGGAGTCTTGAACTTCCCTGGGGCTTGTTCATTTAAAGGGTTAAGATGGCTAGTTGGGTCAACAAACTTTCAAACCTTTGACAACCCACTGATGTCATGATCCACAGTCTCTCCTTCTACACTGTTAACATGTGGGCATATTTATCTTGCAGTCCTTAGTCAAAGACTTTTGCTTCTCTGAAGGTGTTTTTGGAATACCTCTATGGACTTTTCAAGTAGAGATAGTTTGAAGTGAGGAAGTAAGGGAAAGAATGAGAAGAGAACGTTGGGCCCAAATCATGGATGAGGTTAGATATCAAGGAAGAGGCTTATATCTTAGAAAAATCTTAAATAAAATAAAGGTATTCTAGTGGAATGTTAGACATTAGCTAGTTAGTGGGGTGGTATTGATGGAATTCTAATAAAGCTGCCCCCAGCCCCAATATTCTAACTTCATTATAGGCCTGGCCCTGCTAGCAACAGTCCTAGGACCCTGGGTACCCTGAAACCAACTCTTCTAGGTAAGCAGGTGAACCTATCCCCTGAAAACCCCAAGTCCTTGCTCCCACACCACTGGAACCAGGAGTTTCTTCTTCAAGTACCCTAAAACTGAGCAACTCCTATCAGGAAGCTCACAGGTTCTTTCAGGACCTTCCTCTTTATTCACTAACCTCACCCCTTCCCCCCTCCCAGTGCTCCTGTGCCCTTAATTCAGCCGCTGGACTCTTCACACTTCTGACACTAGCAGGTCCTTAGTCTTTCCCACACAAGATGTGTTGCCCTCTTTCTCCTTCCTTCCCAAATCAACCACCCCCACAACCAGGCTCTACAACTGTGGGGAGATGAGAAAAGGAGAGGGGGAAAATGAGGTCAGAAATCAACCAGCTTCTACATTTGGTAAGCCCAATTTTCTATCAACAATTTTTATATGTGATTTGGAAATGCAATTAATGTCATCTTAATGTTTGTGTTATTATTGTATTTCTACATTGTAATAAAATTCTCTTATACTGTAAAACTCGAGTGACCATTGTGAGCCAGAAACAGTGTTAGACAAAGCAACTTTTAATCTGAATTTTTGGAACTGAAAGACAGTGAAAAAACTTGTTTAAACTAGGTATGCTATTTTATTAAGTCCTGCTAATCCTGTCTTAAAGCTAAAATAAGTTGGCACTCACTTATGAAAATTGTAAAATTATAAACTAAGTTATTTTGGATTATTGTCATAATGTTAAAACCTAAAACGGATTCCACAGCAGCTCTAAGGGTAGAAAGGGTAGACACTCCCTACTCTCCTCACTTAGGAAGATAGTCAAGGTCACCTCCAACATAATGCTATATGGGATGACGGGAGGCAACATGTGCCAGCTAGTATATGCTGGGATCCTAAAAATAAAATATGGGAACCCTGAAAGACATCCTGGCAAGGAAAAAGAAAAATCAGTATTGAAAATAGGGAACTTGATGGAGCCAAGATGTCAGAGTGGAAACAGGATGTCCATGTAGCTCCAGCTTCCATCTCCTTCAATAAATTAAAAAAATGACTCTAAACAAACTTTAGAGCTACAGAGCCCACAAAGTGACAGAGAGAAACTAACCTCCTGCTGAAGACAGCCTGGCAGGCTGGCACGAAGGGGCCATTGCAGTGCTCTGGAACCAGAGCCCAGCCCTGATGGAGCCCAAGGTTTTAGCCTCATGGTGGCTACAACCAGCCAACAGCTGGACAGGCTTCAGGAGACTGGATCACCAGAAGCTGTGGCAGCTTCCAGAATTATCAAACCGTAGATGCTAAGGACAAATTGAGAGGTCAGTGTGAATTTTAGGAATAGGGAGTCTTGGAGAGCAGTCCGGACTCTGCCCCAAGAAGGAGAAGCAGCTGAGGTGCCACTGCCATGCAGCCACTGCCGCATGGCTGCTTCAGAGATCCTGGCCTACAGATTGTAGGGTGACCAAATGACCAATCTGAGGGGTAACTGCTCTTGCTTTAACCTTGTTGGATCTGGATCATTGTCTATGGTGGAGGTCCTGGGGTGTGTAACCAGTGAGCCAGAGCATGTGAAGGCTTCAGGGAGGAGAGCCAACTAATAACTCCAGCAGCTGAGAAAATACAAGCAATTTGGGTCAACATTCTTCTCTCTGGAAGCAGAGTTCTACCATGGCAAAAAGCTCAAAAGTCAAGTAATTGAGTGGCAATATGAACAAGCAAAGGAAAGAAAGCGATAACAGCAATCTGACTTTAGACTCCTATTTTGGAGACAAAAAGGATCACAGCATGGAACAGGAGGAAGACAAAAAAGTCAGAACTCCTGCAGCAAAAGCTTCCTAGAAAATTATGAACTGATTACATGCCATAGAGGAGCTTAAGAAGGATTTTGAAAACCAAATAAGAGAAGTGGAGGAAAAAAAATGGGAAGAGAAATGAGAATGATGCAAGAAAATCATGCAAAGAGAGTCAACAACCTGACTGAAGAAAATAACATCTTAAAAAATAGACTAACTCAAATGGCAAAAGAGGCTCAAAAAGCCAACGAGGAGAAAAATGCCTTAAAAATCTGAATTTGCCAGATGGGAAAAGAATCTCAAAAAGTCACTGAAGAGAATCATTCCTTCAGAATTAGATTGGAGCAAATGGAAGCTAGTGACTATGAGAAATCCAGATGCTGTTAAACAGATCCAAACAAATGAAAGAATAGAAGGCAGTGTGAAATATCTCATGGGAAAAACCACTGACCTGGAAAATAGATCCAGGACAGATAATTTAAAAATTATTGGATGACCTGGAAGCTATGATCAAAAAAAGATCCTAGAAATCATCCTTCAAAAAATTCTCAAGGAAAATTGCCCTGATGTTTTAGAACGAGAGGGCAAAATAGAAGTTGAAAGAATACACTGATCACCTCTTGAAAAAGATCTAAAAAAGAAAACTTCTAGGAATATTATAGCCAGGTTCCAGAGTTAGCAGATGAAGGAGAAAATATTACAAGCAGTCAGAAAGAAACAATTTGAATATTGTGGAAACACAATCAGAATAGCACAGGACCTGGCAGCTTCTATACTGAGGGACTGAAGGGCTTGGAATATGATATTTTGGGGGTCGAAGGAGCTGGGATTAAAACAAGAATCACCTACCCAGCAAAACTGAGTATCATGTTTCAGGGGGAAATATGGTCGTTCAATGGAATAGAGGACTTTCAATTATTTGTGATGAAAAAACCAGAGTTGAATGGAAAATTTGACATTCAGATAGAAGAAGCAAGAGAAGCATGAGAAGGTAAATAGGGAAAAGAAATCATAAGGAACTTATCAAAGTTGAACTATTTACATTCCTACATGGAAAATGATAATTGTAGTTTATGAAACTTTTCTCAGTATGAGAATAGTTTAAGGGAATGTGTGTGTGTGTGTGTGTGTGTGTGTGTGTGTGTATAGATACATTTGTATGTCTATAGAGGAGGGTGTATGGGCATACGAATACATATGTGAGTGTGTGTATATATGTGTACAGTTATACATAGACAAAGGGCACAGGACCAATTGAATAGGAAGGGATGATAATTAAAAGGTATAAGGAATATAATAAGAGGAAATGGGGAGAGGAAGAATTGGGTAAATTACCTCATATAGAAGAGGCAAGGGAAAACTGTTACAATGGTGGGGAAGAACAGGGAGGCAAAAGGGAATGAGTCAATCTTACTCTCATTGAATTTGGCTGAGGGAGGGAATGACATAAACTCTATATAGGGTATCTCACCCTGCAGGAGAGTAGTGGGGGGAGGAGATTAGATGGGGGATGATGGAGGGGAGGGCAGGTTTGGGGTAGGGAAGTTGTAAGCATACACTTTTGAAAAGGGGCAGAGTCAAATTAGAGAATAGAACAAGTGGGGGAGCAGGGTAAGATGGAGGGAAATATAGTCAGTCTTTCACAACATATCTACTATGGAAATGTTTTGCATAGCTAAACACGTACAACCTATATTGAATTGCTTATCTTCCTGGTAAGGTTTGGTGATGACAGAGATGGGGAATGAATCTGGAATTCAAAGTTTTAAAATCAAATGTTTAAAAAAAAAATATATATATATATATATATATATATATATATATATATATTTTTTTTTTTTTTACCTGCAACTGGGAAATAAGATATATAGGCAGTGGGGCATAGAGATCCATCTTGCTCTACTGGAAAGTTGGAGAAGGGACGGTGGAGGATATAGGTGAGAGCAGATTCGGGGAGGGCGTATTCAGTGGGATTGCTGTTTTGGGGTGATGGGTAGGGGAAAGATAGCAAGAGAATTTGTAACTCAAAATCTTGTGGAAATGAATGATGTAAACTAAAAATAAACATAAAATTTAATTTAAAAAAAGACAACAGGGAACTTGCCCACATAAAGTATGTGGTTTTTATCACTCCAGAGTAAGAATATCATAGGGTACACAGGCAGATCAGCCCCTTCTTTGGGGTCCCTATCAATTTCTCCTTATTTGTAAACTTTCCAGATCCCTAGAAACCATCTGGTGGGCAATGTCATCAGCCCCAGAAAAAAACAAAGCAAAAGAAGCTTGTTTGGGTTATGGAGTTCCTAAACAATGAACTTGGCTTACTGAGAAATGAAATCTCTTATGTATGTAAGTCATGGTAAACTTTTATGGCTTATTACAACTCCATACAAATAAAAGTAATTGTATCAAGCCTTAAGATGCAATTGGTGAAACTTGCCATTCGAGGTAAAAGGCTTTGGGACTGCAACTAGTTTTATTTTGAGTTTGAATTTAGATATAGTTGTGTGCATTAAATCTGTATCTGAGGGAAATGCCACAATTTACTCAGAGAGAATTCTGCTATATGTGAAAGTTTGCTTTGGGGAAAAGCTGAGAGGACAATTTTAGTCTCAATCTAAAATAGGACCCTCCTAAGTCCAGTTTCCCCATTGTCTTCCTTTGAAAAGGAATGTTTTCCACCTATCAATTCCTAAGTCTGACTATGAGATGGATTTAAAGTGACTCTTATCTGAATTCAAAGCGAGTGAAGGATGATTTATCCTGCCATATATGGCATGTCCATGATTTTTCCTTTTATGAAAAATTTCTCTAATTAGAGCAAGTGGTCAGTAAAAGATAGTAAAGGTACAGTACAGGTATGTGAAATTTTGCTGTTCTCAATCTGAATGTGTAGTCAATCCATATCCCAAACAACTGGGAAAATTAATACATGGGCTTGTCATCTGCCTAAATGCATAGTATAGTGAAAGGTCAATAGAACATTTTTTTTTCCTGAATGATATGGGGACAATAAAACAAAGGGAAAAGAAGTTTGTGAAACAAAAGTTACAAACATGATGTTAATCATTATCCCATATACTGAGGCTGGGATGCCTCTGAGCTACTAAAATATGTGTTAGATCTGAGCTATTCAGGCTAAAATTATATTCCTTTCTACAGCCTAAATTGTTTAGTAAAAAAGGTACTTAGGCTAGTCAACTGCCTGTTACTAGATATATCTGTCTTTCTCCTTTTATCTTGGGCCCTGCAAATTGGACTTACCTGTCAGATTACAGGTCAATTCACCTACAGTTGGCAGCAAGCAGTGGATACCAATTTATACTCACCTACCATCCACTGGATGTGATCTATGCTCAGTTCCAGTCAGTCTCCTCCTTGGGACCCACTGAGACAGGGACAGCTCCACTCCCTCTTTCAGCCTGAATAAGCTATGGAACCCTTCTCCCAAATGAATTTGGGTCCCAACTCTTTGAGGTGGGAATGATGGAATCATAATAAAGCTGCCCCAGCCTCAATATTTTAACTTCATTATAGGCCTGGCCCTACTGATCTGTATCTTCCTAACCTCCCACCCCCTCACCAATGTTCTAACTTTTTTTGTATATGCCTGTCTGCTCACTAGAGCAGTGTGTCCCTGAACTCTTAGTTCCCATAGAAACGGCAGGTGTATCCATATGATGGGAACCTAGCTACTGCCTCTACCTGGTCACTGCCCCCAGACCCATTCCCACAGAAACAGTTGTGTTCTTGTATTCAGTCACAGTCACTTCATCCATCTAGCCCAAGATAGGGCCACAATAGCTAGCCTGTTGGAGGGCAGAATAATCAGAATGTTTAACCACTGAACCATACATGGGACTCCTCCTCTATTACCTAATTCCTTAACATATTCCTCCTGCCTTTTTAATAGTAATGATACTCCTCTATTTATGTAAATTTCTGTAATGTAATTGCATCTTTACCCTTTAAAAATCCATCTTACTTTCTCTAAAGTTGTTGGTTCCTCTTAGAACTTAGCCTGCTTCATGAGAGGTGTCAATCTCAATAAATACCTTTACTTGGATTAGGGGTGGTCTTACTCTGAATTCTTTGAAACAGTTCCACTACAACACATCATGAAGCCCCAACAGTTTTTGGGTGGGCAAGGCCCTACCTCAACAGTTTTTGGCATCCCTGGGTTTAAACTGCAACAGTATTTTTAAGTTGAATGAGGTTCTGCCTGCTGGCCTGCAAAACTATATCATGTAGGCAGCAGCAGCAATAGCAGCATTACTCTTGGAGTATGGTTCTACCTTCCACATCAAGGGAATTAGGGTATCTGGAAATTCACATAAATTTTTTTGGCCCTCCTTACCATAGAAGAGGTCTGAATTATTATGGTATTAAAAGATAAAATATGTTGATATTTTGCAATTCTATCTATATAATCTATCTATCTATCTATCTATCTATCTATCTATCTATCTATCTATCTATCTGTCTATATTATGCATTTCTCAGTTTCCAAACTTTTTCTGTCATCTGCTGACCTTTGTGAGTCATCAACTGCTTCTACAAAACTCCCCCCAAATTCTCATTTAATTTCTCGTCATCCCACAATATATTGAAACTGTGATGTGGAAAGTCATGATACATAAGAGATAACTGTGTTACACTTGCAGTCAGAGAGATGAATGTAGGTCCTAGGTCTGTCACTTATTAGCTTTGTGACCAAAAACAAACTACAACCTCTCTGAGCTTTAGGTTTTGTATCTTTTAAATGAGGATAATAAAACTAGTTCTCTGCACATCATAGGCTTACCCACACAGTCCAAGACTAGTTGGTTTTTCAGGCAGAGTTTGTTATAGAGAAAAGGACAGAGAGACATGAAAGTCTAACCTGAACAGTGTGTGTTCTGCTGTCTACTGTAGCTTAAACTCCTTGATTCCAGCTATATTTCCTTTTCCTGTCATCCCAACCCTCCTATCTTCCCTTTTACAGAGTCTATAATGCAGTGTTGTAAGGCAAAACCTCACAGCTTTCAGGATCCCTCAGTAGGAACTAAAATGCTTATATAAACATTTTTTACTTTGAGGTTTCAGTGTGCATGTGGGAGGTTTTTTTTAAAAACCTCCTCTCTCTTTTGACAACAGTATCTATGAACATCAGTATTGGTATTAAATATAGAAATTGCTAAACTTACTTAAATGTTCAAAGGTATCTTTGATAAACTGCAAAACATCACAGAATTTATGCTTTTATTGTAATGAGTGCTCTTGCTTTCTAGTCTGTCATAAACTTTTAAACATATCCTCAATCTGCTGATAGAAATGAAAAATAAATCTTGGTTAAGATGAAGTAAGAAGTAAAGGGGAGAGGGATACCGTTCTTGCAAGGGTACATTATTGTTATCACTCCATTAACTAATGACAACATGAAGATTCAGCTCCATAGAAAGCATTAAATTTTTCTCCTGCAAAGCATTTCTAACTCAAAAGCCTTGAGTAACATGAATATGTGAGGATTCACTCTGCAATATGCATCAATAACAACCAACAGATAAAAGGAAGAGCTTCTATTAAATTCCTTCCCCCACTCAATAAATCATTCTCATGATCTATACTAAATTATATGTAATATTCTTTGAAGCAGTTTCTCTATTACTTGGTCCTACTTTAGAACAAGATAATACAAGCAATGGAACACATTTTTTACTACTTTTTTGATTTTAACTTCTGCAGAAAATTAGAATTTAGAGCTATATGTATCTTAAAGTGAGGAATGGGAAAGGAAGGAGCTAAGAAAGATATGGACTGCAAAAAATTTATAACTAGAATAGTTAGAAATCCCTGTAACTACTTTCAGTTCAATTTAACATACATTTATTGAATATAGGAAGATTGAAGGTTTTAGTTGGTACCAAGTCAAATTGTTAAGACAAGTCAACAAGCATTTAAGTGCCTATTATGTGCCAGGCACTGTGCTGTTCAGAGATGTTCATAATAAAAGACAGGAATGTAGGATAAGTGGTCAGAAAATATCAACTTTACCTTCCTGGGTGAGATTTTGTTTTGACTTAAAATTATGTACTACTAAGTCAATGAGATATGAAAGAGTAGCTAACTACCAGTAAGGTAACAAAAAAGCTTGATATTGGTCCAGACAGAGACTGAAAAGTTAAAATCTGATCTGATCAGATTTTAAAATCTGATCTTTAGGCTATCAACCTAAAGATTCTAGCCATCATACCCTAGTAGGTGGAAGATCCAAGAAAGGAAGAAACTTCAAGTCTGATGGAGATGCTGCCATGCCTAGTCAGGGTCAGCTCTAAAAGAGATGCCACCAGACCAAGCAAGGAATAGACCTACCAAAGTCAGCATGGCAATGGGATTAGAAAATACTCCATGCTGTGAGGTTTAACACTTCTTGAGAGATGCTTAGGGGACATCCAGTTTGAGATGTTCTAGAAGAAGTTAGTGATGTGAGACTGGAGTTCAGGAAAGAGATCAGGGCTGAAAATAGTTTTGACAATCATCTGCATAGAGATGGTAATTAGATCAATGGGACCTGATGAGATCAGGAAAGGAGGTAGTATAGAGGGAGAGGAGAAGAGGGCCCAGGATATTTTCCTAGTCAGGGGCAAGTTTGGAAACCAAAAGATCTGCCTACATTTGCCTTGAAGCAGATGCAGAGAAGTTTTCATGTCCCTTGTGAACTGGGTAGGCTTAAAATGAATAAAAAATATAAGATAATGAAAGACAACATAGAAGAAAATACACCAGAGTCAGGAGTCAGGATACCTGGGTTATATTCCTGACTGTCCTTAGAAGGCTTAATTAATCATCTTAGGACTTATTTTTATCATTTTTAAAATAAGGGAATAGGAGCTATGTTAGCATAAAGTCTTTTTTTACCTCTAACATTCCATACTTCTAAGACAACTTACTTATACAAGTGGAGAAAAGTCAGTCAATGAATGCCAACAGGCATTTATGAAATAATTACAATGTGCCAGACACTGAGTAAGGTGCTCAGAAAAGCGAAAATAAAAACCAAAAAAACTGAAAATTTCTGACCTAAAGGAACTTACATTCCCTTTGGGGAATATAATATATATATATATACACACACACACATACACACACAAACACATCTATTGTTGTTTTCAAAGGGATCCCTTACTACTGAGAAAACTTGATCCCATTTATTGGCAATTGCCAGCTTTGCTACTAAGCTGTTCATGCTTGGAATGTTGTACTCATTTTCTCTTTATTGGAAATTTTTATCATGGTACTAGAGACCACTGGGCCAAGAAGTGGCATTGTTGGTAGGGGCCTTGCTTTCTGGTAACAAAGGAAGGTGGAAGTATCTAACTTGTCCCCAGAGAAGAAGGGTATGCCATTCATTATACGTCATTCATTATAAGTCACTCATTAATACCTAATGGGGACGAGATTGTGTATTCACTCCCTCAACCCCTCATGGAGCTCCCAAGTTGGGAGAGGTCCTTGTTGTTGGGCCAGGGAACACTAAGTGGGTGATAGTACAGAGTAATTCTCCCAGGCCTGTGAAGGTCAGTGATTATGCAGGGAGTGTCATCATAACTGTATCCCTGATGCTCCTGGTGCTGTTCTTGCTTATAGTCACTGTTAAGCAATGGAATACCTACTAAGTATGAACCCGAAAGCTCTGGTCTCCCTTGTCATATATACTTGAAAGTTTAGAATTCTGGAATTCTCTAAGATTTAGTCACTCCTTCAAGGAATTGTCACATTGTTTTGTTTTGCTTTTGCTATAGTTCTACTTCATTTTTTCTCTTCTTCCTTTGGTGTTGCCTGCCAGTTTTAGTTCTGTTTCAAGATGCCTACAGGGATCAGATGGCCTGCCTTAGTCACTACCTTCTCCACTGCAGCTAGGTTCTCATTTTGCATCACTAATTCTTTCTTGGTTTCTGTGCGATTCTATCAGGGTTTGACCTCACCCAAAATGTTGCAAAAATCCAAGGAGCTACAAATGTTGTCATAGTGGCTTCCCCCTGTAAAGGGTAGTTCCTGAAGCTACAAAACTTACATTCAATCCTAAAATAAATTGCTCACCTCAGACATTTTCCCCAGATTACCAGCTGAAGTACAAAGATGCTATGGGCCCTAGATAAAAAATTAAGATTCAAATGAGTTTACAACCATTTTGTTTGTGCACCTTGATTCATAAAACCAATTTAACTTTGTCACACATAAAACCACCACTTTTTCCAAATAGAAAATAAGGTATGAAAAATAAATCCTTATTTTCAGAAACTATTTTCAGTGCTATTCAAGAGTGAGAATTTTTTTTATCTGTAATAAGCAGCTCAATTAAAGGATTTTGAAGTTTGGTAGCCTGCCAATGCAATCTAGCAAGGTAGCTACACTTTAAAAAGTTATCATTCATCCTTTCCCTCAATATTTTAAGACTAAATACAATTTTGAAGTCAAATTGAAACAAACACAAATTGAAGTCAAACTGTTCTTCTCAGAATATAAGTCAAGGTTTTTGATCAGTACCAGCAGATCACTATAGCAGCAAGCGCCCTAGCATACACAGGGTGGCTGCCACCACAGGTTCTTAATGGGTTAACAATCTTACTTTAATCAAAAATATGTTATTTACCTAGTTCAGGGGGAAAATGTCAGCACCCCGAACTTCAGAGAATACAAACAAGTTACAAAGCAGAAATTACAAGCAGACAGAGAAACAGATCAGCAGACAAGCTTCCAGCTATCTGACTGTTACATACATACCTAGTCAGTTACCAGAGAGGGAAGCTCCAGCATCTGGGTTTACAAAGCCAGGGGGCTCAACAGCTGCTCAGAGTTTCAACTGGTCAAATCACACAACTCTTCTAAAAGTGAGCCCCAAAGCAAATTATCACATCAGGGTATTTATAGCCTTCCCCTGGCTCAGAGAATGTCACAACCCTCTTGACCCACTGCCCAATCACAAAGCAATAACGTGTGGGCATTCCTGAAAAGCCTCCTGCCATAGGCTCCATGTGACCACATTCAGTCTATTAGGGAGCAAATTATATATTTCCAAATCAAGGAAGGTTCTCAGAGTCACTTAAGCCTATCAAAAGGCCTATGGACAGGGAAGATCTTCAGATTCTCATTCCCATAACAGTCACCTAATATTTTAAACTTCTAATTTGTCAAGTAGTTTACAATTTATTAATCACAATACCTCTGTAAAGTCAGGTGAATATATACCAGGCTGACTTCTCCTTTCCCTGAAACAACTATAGAATATATATACACATATGCATAATTTATATGCCTACATACTCAATGCAAAAATGCATGTATATGGACATATGTACATGTATATATGATATGCATATATTCACCCATAAATTCAAAATACAGATATAATATACATACACATGCATATATATCTATATTTATATATACATAGGTGTGTAGGTATCTACATGATACATGTCATACAAAATATGTACTTGTGTATCCATACAAATGCATGAATATCTGTATAATTTATATCTCTATCTCTATATCTATGTAATGAGTTTGGGTCCAGAAGTGAAATATCTCATGTTTAATTGAGAAGCATTGAACTGATGTGAACAGAATGCAGTTAACAATACTGCAATTTGCTAGTACAAGATTACCATTATATGAAAATAATTAGAATGATCATGAAAGTGTTATCAACTGATTAGCTGTGATTAAGATTGATTTATTTAACAAGAGTAAGAATTGATATGCTAATTAAAAACAGGAAATTTTTTCTAAGTCATATAAAGAAAGTAGTGAATGCATAAATTCAAAATAACTATCAAAATGTCTCGGGATGAATATGATGTGCATGTTTGTATATATACCTCAATTACTTTGTTAGAGATACAGAAATGGAAGCCAGGTTTAAGAAGAGCAAATTACAAAGGGAAAAGGATACAGTGAAAAACACATTATACTGGAAGTATAATACATTATACTGGAAGTATAATATACATGGAGTCAGTGCTCCATCTTTTAGGAGAGTCACTTAATCTCTTTAGATTCCAGCTTCCTTTCCTGTAAAATAAGGGAACTAGCTTAGAGGACTTTGACATATTACCTCTTTTAGCAAGGCAAGACACGTGATCTGTGGGTAAGAAAGGTAGTATGTGCCTCTTATAACTCTAACAAGGGCATCTACCTCTTACATCACCTGTGGAAAGCATTATACATCAGGAAAATCCTGAACTTCAATTTGGTAATTAAGAGAGTCTACTATACTTAGTTTTCATATCCATATGTGCTTAAAGGAAGGAGAGCAAAAATGCCATGTGAAATCTCTTTTTGACAAAGCATAATGGCACTAGGAATCTAGTGTTTCTAACTGGTTTCTCCAGGTATCTATCCACCTAATATGTGGGGCCATACTGCAAATTTTTAGAGGTCTTAGAAGCAGAAAAATTAAAAAAAAACAGTGATTAGGTGATGATGACTCTGTCACAAGGTGAGTGTCAGCTATGTCCTGGATAAGACCCTCTGAGGACCTTCTTAAATGAATACAGTCCATTTGCATTCTCTTATTCAGTTCTGGGCTCAGCTAATACTTTAAAATTTTAACACCAACATTCTCCTGTTGTTGACATATGCTTGTGAATCATGGAATAATTCAGTTTCTGAAAAATCAAAATTTCACATTACCCAAAGGACAATGGGAAGATTATTAATTGAATTATTAAGCATATTAAATATCAATATACTTTAAATATATATTTATATTAAATATATTAAAATATTATACAAAATAGACAATATTACATTATATTGAATATTATTATATTAAATATATTGTATTTATTATATTAAATATTAATTTTTAAATTATATTAAATATATTAAAATAGATGTCTGACTAAGAAAAAAGAGGTCACTGGGTCATGAAGTGAGTGTCAGTGTTAAAAGATTGTTCCTAAGTAATGTTAGGAGACCCAGAAGAAATTCCCCAATACACTGAGTAGATTTTCTGTAGATAGTTTTTGGAAACATGTTGGGAATGGGCTGGACTCATACCTGAACCTTATTTCTTTAGGTTCAGAGTTGAAATGAAATGAGAGAAAGTATGGGAGTGGGGCCAACATGGCAGAGAAAAGCCAGGAAGTTGCCTGAGCTCTCACTAGTTTCCCTAAAACTACTTTAAATCAAGGCTTTAAACAAATTCTGGAGTGAAAGAACCACCAAAAAGATGGGGGGTGAAACAATTTTCCAACCCAAGATAACCTAAAAGGACTGTAGGTAAGTTGGATGAAAGCAGAGCACACTACAGTGTAGGTGGTGTCTAGCAAAGTCAACAGGAATCTTTTAGCCACAGCACTGATCAGCAGCTGAGGTCTTTCTGTCCTAATTCAGCAGGCCAAAACCACAGCAGGCCAGCTGTGAGACTTCCAGATCCATCACAGCAGGCAAACTGCAAGCCCCCAAACTTCCAACACAACAGGCATGACTAGATCAGACTATCACAGTGTAGTGGACAAGTTTCTAGTCCCTGAAGTTCTCGTGCAGAAAGCCAGTAAGCAGGTCCCTGCTCTATAGAAGTTTAGGGCAGTGGCCTCTGAACTGCAGAGCAAAGCTCAACTTTAAAAGTCACAAAATAGATGGAAAATTAAAACAAACAAACAAATCATAGAAAACTACTATAGTTACAGTGAAGATGAAAACATAAACTCAGAAGAAGATAACAGTGTCAAAACACCTACATGCAAAACCTTAAAGAAGAATATGAATTGGTCTCTAGCCCAAAAAATCCTTTTGGAAGAGCTCATAAAGGATTTTAAAAGTCAGATAAGAGAGCTAGAAAAAACAGGGGAAAGTAATAAGAGGTATGCAAGAGAATCATCATATAAGAGTCAAAGCTTGAAAAAGGAAATATAAAAATTGACTGAAGAAAACTCCTTACAAAGTAGAATTGGGCAAATGGAAAAGTAGGTACAAAGGCTAAATAAAGACTCTATGAGACACAAAGAATCAGTCAAATAAAAAGAATGCAAACAAAAGAAGAAAGTGTAAAATACCTCATTGAAAAATAACTGACATAGAAAATAGATCCAGAAGAGATAATTTAAGAATTATTGGGATACCTGGAAGTCATGATTTTAAAAAGAGCCTGGATAGCATCTTTCAAAAAAATTATCAAGAAAATCTACCCTGATATCCTTATATTTTACCAGAGTGTAATATAGTAATTAAGAGAATCCATCAATCACCTCCTGAATGAGATCTCAAATTAAAACTCCAAGGAATATTGTAGCCAAACTCCAGAACTCTCAGGTCAAGGAGAAAATACTCCAAGTAGCCAGAAAAAAACAATTCAAATATAAAGGAGCCACAGTCAGGTTTACACAGGACTTAGTAGCTACTACATTAAAGGGTTGGAACGTTGGAATGTCATATTCCTGAAGTCAAAGAAGCTTGGATTACAGCCAAGAAATAAAATAAAGTACCCAGGAGTCCTACCTAACATAAATATGATGCTGATGCCTAAACCAGAAAAAGTAAAAACAGAGAACAAAAATTATAAGCCAAATTTCCTAATGAATATTGATGCCAAAATTTTAAATAATATATGAACAATGAGATCACAGCAATTTCTAATGAGGATAACACACTATGATCAGGGGGGGATTCATACCCTGAATGCAGGGCTGGTTCAAAATGAGGAAAACTATCAGCAAATTGACCATATTAATAACAAAATCAAGAGAAATCGTGTGATTATCTCAGTAGGTGTAGAAAATGCTTTTGACAAAATACAGCACCCATTACTATGAAAAACACTAGAGAACATAGAATTAAGTGGAGCTTTCTTTAAAATGATAAGTATTATCTATCTAAAACCATCAGCAAGCATTATATGTAATGGGGATAAGATAGGAGATTTCCTAATAAGATCAGGGGTGAAACAAGGATGTCCATTATCATCATTATTATTCAAAATTACACTTGAAATGTTAGCCTTACTGATAAGAGAAGAAAAAGAAATAGAAGGAATTAGAATAGGCAATGAGGAAACAAAACTATCACTCTTTAAAGATAACATGATGGTATACTTTGAGAATCCTAGAGAATCAACTAAAAAACTAGTTGAAATAATGAACAACTTTAGCAAAGTTGCAGGATGTGAAATAAATGAAATTAATCATCAGCATTTTTATTTTTATTTTTATTATTTATTTTACCAACGAAGTCCAAAAGCTGAAGATAGAGAAATTCCATTTAAAATAACTGTAGTGTAGACAATATAATATATTTGGGGGTCTACTGACAAAACAAAACCAGGAACTATATGAACACAATACAAAACACTTTTCACACAAATAAAGTCAAATCTAAACAAATGGAAAAATATCAAACTACCAAAACGTTATTTTATAGAGCTAGAAAGAATAATAAAATTCATCTGGAAGAATAAAAGGTTCAGAAAATCAAGGGATTTATGAAAAAATGCAAAGGAAGGTGGCCTAACTGTACTAGATCTAAAACTTTATATGTGGGAAATGATGGGAGGAATTTTCTTTCCATATCATTAAAAGTGCTCCTTTCTTTGATAGCAGAATGTGGGTCAGAGGGGGCTATTTCTAATCAGAGTTATGATCTATCAGGGTCAAGTTTCTGATCAGGTAGGGGGTAAGAGGCTTGTACGCATGCTTGCTGAGCTGTTTGAGGAAAGCATGACATGGGCAGTTCAGGAGGTTGCACCTAGCCAATGGAGAGCAAGGTAGGAAATTCTAATAGAAGCAGTATAAAAGGGCTCACATTTATCTGAGATGAAATACTCCATTAAGGGACCTCTCCATTTATTCAATAAGAATGTAAAATAAATATAACGAAAACCTTCCTGGTTTTCCAATGAATACATTTTATTCCTACACTAAGCAAATTTCTCACATATATAAAGCAGAAATCATCAAAACTCTTTGGTACTGGCTAAGAAATAGATTAGGTACACAAAATACCATAGCAAATGACTGTAAGAAGTCTACTGTTCAATAAACCCAAAGACCCCAACTCCTGGAAAAATAACTCACTATTTGATAAAAACTTCCAGGAAAGCTAAAAAATAGTATGGCAGAAATGAGGTATGGACCAATATCTCACATGGTATACAAAGATAAGGTCAAAATGAGTACGTGATTTAAATATAAAGGGTGATACCATAAACAAATTAGGTGAGCAAAGAATAGTTTACTTTTCAGATCTATAGAAAGGGGAGAATTTATGACTAAACAGGAGATAGAGAGCATCAAAAAATTCAAAATGGAAAAGTCTGATTACATTAAATTAAAAAGATTTTTCACAAACAAAACTAAGTCAACCAAGATTAGAAAGAAAACAGAAAGCTGTGAAACGATTTTTATAATATGTTTCTCTCATAAAGGCCTCCTTTCTCAAATACATGGAAAACAGTAAAATTTATAAGAATACAATTCATTCCTCTATTGATAAATGGTCAAAGGACATGAACAGACAGCTTTTAGATGAAGAAATTAAAACTATCTATAGTCATACAAAAATGCTTTAAATCCATATTGATTAGAGAAATTCAAATTAAAACAACTCTGAGGTACCACTTCATACCTGCCAGATCGGCAAAATTGACAGGAAAGTAAAATGATATATGTTGGAGAAGATGTGGGAAATTTGGGACATTAATACATTGTTGGTGGAGTTGTGAACTGACTCAACCATTTTGGATAGCAATTTGGAACTTTGCCCAAAGGACAATCAAACTTTGATGCAGCAATACCAACACTAGGTCTGCATTCCAAAGAGATCACATAAAAGGAAAAAAAGGACCTACATGTATAAACATATTTATAGCAGGTCTTTTTGTAGTAGCAAATGTAATGCCAAGCAAAGGCAACTTCCAAGGTTCAGAATACCAGCATAGTAACTCTCCATTTTATTCAGTGACAATTTAAGGCAAAACATTCACAGAAAAGAGAAAATAAAAATACCACATTCACCATGTGTAATTCAATAATTTCCAAGTACTACTCCACCCCTGGACAGTACATTCATTTAGTCAGTCACAAAGTCTCTCTTCTCAAATGGAGATTAGTTTCCAATCATTAGCAAAGTACATTCATTTGATCAGTCACAGAGCACAAAAAAGTCAAAAGTTTAACACCCCTGGATCACAACTGAATTACAATTATCAGTTAACATCAAGCACCTTCTCAAAAGGAGCAGTGAAAAGTACAAAGGCCATCTACCCCTGAGTTGCAAGAAGGTTAAGATATCATCACAGTATTTAATAACCAAAGAGAGGTCTTTTCTTCATCTTGACCTGAAGCAAGTTCTCAGCAATCTCTGTTCCTGGGGAGACAAAAGTTAACAAAGACACAAGATACATTGTCATTGTCCTCATCAATTCACTCTCTGTCTGCAGAATAGTCTCAGGACCCTTGAAAACATCAATAAGACCTTCTTCCAGGATTTCTGTAAACATACAACAAGAAAATTCTTCAGGGCTCTGAACCAACAGCAAGGTTCCAGGACCTCTACAAGAACAGCACTGTCCGGGGGCGGAGCCAAGATGGCGGAGTAGAAACAGCTCGTCCAAGCCTCTCTGCCCCCAGATTCCCCCACAAACTATGTAAAAAAGGACTCTGAAAAACTTCTGGAGCCCCAGCACCCACAGAACGACACAGAGAAGCTAACCTCCCGCTGAGGACAGCCCAGCAGCCCTGCAGGAAGGACCAGCGCAGTGGTCTGGGAGCCGGCAGCGCACAGAGCGCAGGAGCCGAGCAGAGCCCAGGTCCACGTGAGCCGAGGTTTTAGCCCCAGGGCGGCAGGGCCAGCAGCGGGCTGGAGGAACCCCAGAACACCAGGAACTGTGGCGACCCCAGAATTATCAACATAGACTTGCCTAGGACAAAGTAAGAGGTTAGTGTCCTATGGACTTTGGGACCTGTATTTGGGGGAATGCGTCAGCTCCCTCCCCTGGGGGCTAGAAGCCGCTGAGGAGACACGCCATTTTGTAGTTTTCATAGGCATTTCCGGCTCCCAGCCTACAAATCGTGGGGAGATCCAGCGATCAGTCTGGGGGGTAATCGCTCTTGCTTTAACCTCCCTGGATCTGGATTGTGATCTAGGGTGGAAGTTGTGGGTGGGTTTATAGCTTGCCAGAAACGGAAGTTGCCCCCACACGTTCGGGACGAAAATTCCTCTAGCTGGCCTTAAAGCCATAGTGTGGCAACAAGCCCAAAAGTCAAGCAATTAAGAGGCAACATGCCAAGGCAAAGGAAACAGAAAAATGCAACCCTAGACTCCTATTTTGGGGGCATAGAGCGGGAAAAGGACTGTGAGGTCAGAAGTCCTGCTCCAAAAGCCCCAGGGGAAAACATGAGTGGGTTGCAGGCCATAGAGGACCTTAAGAAGGACTTTAAAAATCAAATAAGAGAAGTGGAGGAAAAATTAGAAAGAGAAATTAGAAGGATGCAGGAAAAGTATGAAATGAGGGTCAACAGCCTGACTGAGGAAAACAACACCTTAAAAAATAGACTAGCTCAAATGGCAAAGGAGGCCCAAAAGGTCATTGAGGAGAAGAATGCCTTAAAAAGTCGAATTTGCCAGATGGAAAAAGAATCTCAAAAGTTCACTGAGGAGATTCATTCCTTCAGAGTTAGACTGGAGCAAATGGAAGCTAATGACTTTATGAGAAATCAAGATGCTGTTAAGCAGATCCAAACAAATGAAAGATTAGAAGGCAATGTGAAATATCTCATGGGAAAAACCACTGACCTGGAAAATAGATCCAGGAGAGACAATTTAAAAATTATTGGACTACCTGAAAGCCATGATCAAAGAAAGAACCTAGAAATCACCCTTCAAGAAATTCTCAAGGAAAACTGCCCTGATGTTTTAGATCCAGAGGGCAAAATAGAGGTTGAAAGAATCCACAGATCACCTCCTGAAAAAGATCCCAAAAAGAAAACTCCCAGGAATATTATAGCCAGGTTCCAGAATCCCCAGATCAAGGAGAAAATACTACAAGCAGCCAGGAAGAAACAATTTCAATATTGTGGAAACACAATCAGAATAGCCCAGGACCTGGCAGCTTCTACACTGAGGGATCGAAGGGCATGGAATATGATATTCCAGAGGGCAAAAGAACTGAGAATGAACCCAAGGGTCACCTACCCAGCAAAACTGAGTATTTTGTTTCAGGGAAAATATGGTCATTCAGTGGAATAGAGGACTTTCAAGCATTCTTGAGGAAAAAACCAGAATTGAATAGAAAATTTGACATCCAGACACAAGAAGGAAGAGATGCCTGAGAAGGTAATCAGGGAAAAGAAATCAAAAGGAACTTATCAAAGTTGAACTATTTACATTCCTATATGGAAAAGCAATATCTGTGACTGATGATATCTTTCTCACTATGAAAATAATGGAAGAAGGGGTGTGGTCATACGAATACATATGTGAATGTGTGTGTATATGGCTACAGTTATATATGGATAGAGGGCATAGGTTGATTTTGTTGGGAAGGGAGAGTACTCAAGGGATGAAATTGTGAGGTGAGAGAGGAAAGTGGCAAGAGGAAATGGGGAGAGACATGGTAGGGTAAATTATCTCATGTAGGGGAAGTGGGTGCAAAGGAGGGGGACAATAAGGAAGGCTAAAAATGCAGCAGGATAGGGGGAAGGGGGATGAGAGGAGGGATGATGGATGGGAGGGCATCCTTGGGGTGAGGGGAGGTTGGAAGTACCCACTATAGAAGAGGGACAGGATTATGTAGGGAATGGACCAGGTGGGGGGTGGGATGAGTGGGAGGAATTATAAGCAGCCTTGTACAATATATCTACTATGATAATGTTTTGCATAGCTAGACATGTACAACATATACTGAATTACTTATATCCCAAGAAGGAATGGGTGACAAGGGAGGTAGGAAATGGATCTGAAATTCAAGGTTGTAACATTAAATGTTTCAAATATATATATAAATACTATTATTAATACTCTTTTGCCTATAATTGGGAGATAAGATGTGCAGGCATTGGGACACAAAGATTCATCTTCCTCTAATGGAAAAGTCGATGGGGTATGGGAGAAGGTATGGGAGAGAGCAGATTGGAGGAAGCGATATCTTGTGGGACTGCTATTCTGGGAGGGTGGGTAGGGGAATAATGGGGGGAAAATGATTGTAACTCAAAATCTGGCGGAAATGAATTATGTAAAACAGAAGTTAATAAAGTATTTGTTTAAAAAAAAAAATAAAAAAAAAAAAAAATAAAAGAACAGCACTGTCCTTTACCATCAGATGAATCTGGCAAAACAACATCAGAACAGACAGACAAAATACTGGCATAACAGCCATGCCTCCTCAGTTCTTGGCAGGTCCAGGTGGCAGCTCTCAAAAGTCCTAGACAGCTCCAACTGGCCCTCAGCAATTCTCTTTCTCTCTGCCTCCATGATGCTGCTCCCAAAAGTTCTTTTGCCTCTCTCTGATTGGGCTTTCTCTCCAAATTCACAGCACCAGCTACCTCCAGTCCAGCCCTCTCTCTTCATGTCAGCAAGTCCATTCCACAAGTGGGATTCATAAGCTCTGGGTTTCAACACTCAACCTGAAAACCAAGCCAATACAGGGGGAGATTTAAATTCCATTACCATTACAGCAAAGAATTGGACATTGTGGGGATACCCATCAACTGTGGAATGGCTGAGCAAATTGTGTCATATGAATAAAATGGAACATTACTGTGGTATAAGAAATGGTGAGCAGGCAGATTTCAGAAAAAACCTGGAAAGGCTTACATGAACTGATGCTAAGTGAAATTAGCAGAACCAGGAGAGCATCCTGTACAGTAATAACAATATTGTGTAATTATTAACTATTATAGACTTTGCTCTTCTCAGAAATACAGTGATCTAAGACAATTTTAAAAGACTCATGATGGAAAATGCTGTTCACATCCAGAGAAAGAACTGAAGGAATCTAAAAGCAGATCATAGCATACAATTATCTCTTTCTTTTTTTCTTCATGTCTTTCTTTTGTGTTCTGTTTCTTCTTTCACAACATGACTAATGTGGAAATATGTTTAACATGATTGCATGTGTGTAATCCAGTTCAGGTTGTTTGCTGTCATGGGGAGTAGGGGGAGAAAGAAAATTTTGGAACTCAAAATCTCATAAAAATGAATGTTGAAAATTGTCTTTACATGTAATTGGAAAAGATAAAATACTGTTTATATTTAAAAAATGAAGTGAGATATTTTAGGTTATTCAATGGTTAAAAGAAAGAATCCTAACATAGGACATTCAACAAGGAGCCAGGAATACTAAATGGACTTAGTTCCCTTCATCTCTTTATAGAAGCAGTCTGGTCAGCAAGGCAGGATGTGGCCTGTGACTGACTGAAGGCCTGTCATTTCATATAAATGGGATTTTTATGGCTTTTTTTTCTTTATAACACAGAAAGCTATGTCAATCAAGATAGAAGCCACCAGGAAACTGTATCAAGGAATGGGCTGCTTGAGACTTAGATACTTGGGGCAATCAAGTCTTACTGACCATTTGTCATACACAGAACTAGTCTGACCCAGTTCGGGGGAACTCCGATATATAGTGATTCTATCACAAAGCACTTGGATAAGAGTAGTGAGGTGAGGGGGCACAGGGAGTTTGTGATCTTTACCACTGTAGGAAGTACATACATAGATTATTTCACACACCTTTTGATATATGGAAGTATAAACAAATGGTATTCAAATTCTCTTTAGGAACTTACCCAAAGGAGCAGGCTGGTGATGACCAAACATAATCTGTAATAAAGAAAAATAACAATAACAAAAGACACGGCTTTTTAAAACAACTACAGAAAAAACCCACAAGTCTTAAACAACAGGCCTCTTTCCTGTGAAAATATGAAATAATTCAAATAGCTGATTTATTTTTTAAAATCATGTTTGTAAAAACCATTTGAAACTTAAAAAGTCAATTGAATTTCAAGTAAAAAGGTGAATGCCCCCAAAAAGTTAGATGTTAAAGGGCAAATATAAGTACTTTCAGTAAATGATTTGAAAATTGAAATATTATGATTAAGTAAAAGGACTCATAAAAACCTTTGGGTAATTGTAAAGGTTATTTTGATGGGGGGAAGGACAATAGGTTCCAGAGGGGCTCCAATCAAGATCAATGACCAGAGTCCCTGAGTTTGGAAGAAATTCAGTAGGCTCAAGCAAACTTAGAGTAGAGATTGTAAAAGTTTATTGTTACGCTGTACAGCAGGCAGGGGTTCTTAGGGAACCTGCAAACTTACAGAAGTCATAGGTTTAGTTTTAAGGAGTCAATACAGTAAATGAGGTGTCAATTATGCTAACTAGGTGAGTAAAGGTGGGATTAGGGAGGAGTTAAGCAATGGTCAGTGCTTAAAGGAACATGCATTTTTAAAGTCAACTGAGCATGCTATTTCCCATAATTTAGTGGGAAATAGCCCAAGGGGGGGCTATCTGGAGGTGTGGTTTTAGGCCTGAAATGTCACTAAGTCAGCCAGTGATCAGGGCTGACTGAGAAGTATCCTGTTTGCCACCCATCAGTGTGTAGTTTGACAAGATGGATATTGGGAACCAAGGCTAACAGAGACTCAGTATGGGTATAATTGGCTATGGAGTTAACCTTATAGATAGGCCATTGAAGGATTCATGGTCACAGGTGGCCACTCTACTATCGGAAATAACATTTGCCTAAGCTAAAATGTTTATAGATGGTTTAGTGAAAGATTCATAGGTAGCTTGCTATTGTTTCAAGCAGAGTTAAACAGTTCATGAGTTCTTGCTGGGCAGAGTGCTGGCAGGGGGAAGGGGGGGAAGGGGCAGAGTTAATGCTCTGAGGCTGGGGAGGGGTAACATGATTTTACAGACTGCTTTTACAAATTGATTTTACAGACAGATCCCAAGCACCTCTTTTACAAACTGATGTTACAAACTGATATTATAAGCATAGACTGATGTTACATGTTACAAATATATATATATATATATTTGTAACATATATATATTTGTAACATATATATATATATTTGTAACATATATATATACATATACATATCCCAAGCACCCCATCAACTTGACACATGCATTTTTCAGTGTGCTTTGTTAGCCTGAAAGTTTGCTTTAAGGAGACAAAAAGGCTAGGTGATATGAATTTTTGACATTTATTCCCTTAAAGCTAGTAGCTACGGGCCACACTGCTCCATGGAGCCAGAACCTACATTCTGACTACCTGAACAAAAGAATGAGAAAACTTAAAGATGTTTTAGAACCATCCCAATTCAGAGTGGCTATGTCACTCAAATTTGTGATCTCCCTATGTTTACTATCCATACTTTGGGAAAGAAGTTTCTTAGTTGTAAATACAAGACAATTGACAAAGTAGTGCGTAGGAGCAAGGTAAGCCCCTCTGTGAGGAATAAGATTATACAAACCAAGGCCCCAACTCAATAAGACCTTTCTATAACCCTGAGTTGTTTGGGAACAGGGATCCTGAGAACTTGAGGGCTGCTCCTCTCCTGGGACCCTGGCCAGGTCCTTAAGAAAAGATATGATAAACTGCTCAACCCCTGGAACTAGCCACTCCAAGGAAACATCGCTCTGGGGAGAAGCCTTGGAGGGACTGGCCTCTGTCTCTGGCCTCACACAAGATACTGATGTTTGCTAAAAAACACCTGGCAGTATGCCTTCTTTGTTCTCAGCACTACTTAAACCGTAAGATTCAGACCCCAAATTGGAATCTCACCCATGGAGAGGACGCTCTGCCTGGGACCCTCCTGTGCGGGACCCTAATGACTGTACCCGGGATTCCCCAGCTTGTGTGGTCAGGTGTTGGTGCTTCCCCGAAACGGGGATGCTTGTAAATATGTAAATGTATATATCCGCTATTAATCATAGTGCTCTTATTCTGCTATCTTTAAGCCTCTTATCCTGTTATCTCCAGTTTCTTTCTCACTTGCCTATCTATACATATATTCTGAATAAATATTCTAAAGAAATTGCCTTGGGTCTTTCTTGGAGTGCTGAGTATTCTGTTTATTCGAATTATGAACCTCCTTAATTGGACATAGTGTCAGCTGGGATTTACAATCTCAGGATGTCTCTGTTTTCCCCCCTGTGTGGAGTATGCCCCCCAAATAAGAGAAATTCCATTATTCTGAATTTCCAGGCCTCCTATCACAAAGGGGAGTATACCCATTGCCAACCTTATCTGGTCTTTCAAGTTACATACACAGGAAAGGGCATTTTTAAAGCAAAGCAAAGCAAAGCAGTCCGATTGATTAGTTCAGACTTTGGCCAAAAAATGATATTTGTTGATTATCAGCATATACAAAAAATTTTTTTTTGCTCCCAAGAAGGTAAAGATTTGAGATTTGTTCATGGTTGTCTCATCAGATTTCATCTTTATTGCATCCACTGCTCCACATTTATCTCTGTTTCCTTCCTGTTTGAAAGAAATGGGAAAGAAGCCACAGTATCTGATTATATATGAAAGTAAATTTAAATATGCCCTTACTTGTTTTCACTTGAAAAAGCTAGAAATCTCTGCCAGACTCTTCTAGGGGGAGGAATTTTGGAATAGTTAATTGAGCTGGTAAAACATTGTCTCTATGAGCTAAAACTAATGTACTTGGAATTTATTTTACTGATTAAAAAAATATTTGGGACACTTTAGAAAAGGAGCATATCTGTGAAATACTAATGCTGATAAGAAAGTATACATGACTTCCTAGGTGTTTGAGATTTTCAGTCTTCTGTCATGGACCTTATCATAGAGAGTAGCTTCAATGATATGTCAAGGGAACAACATACTTTATCTTTTTACAAGAGGTATGTAGTTTGATGTGAAATGAAAACACCTGTCTCTTTCTCTCTCTGTCACAAGTTATAGAAACTCATTGGGAGCCCTCAGATTACATGATACCTTGAATTTAATGTCAGTAAATGAGATCAAGTAAGTCAAAACTTGAGAGATTACTCAGGTGGTTGGAGTAGAGCTGACATAGTGCTGCCACTCCCTATTCTGTATGTGTCCAGGAAAGTAGTTTATAGGATGTTCAGACAGACTTGGGAGTTTGGTTTCAAATGAGAAAAGTAGGCTCACTTTTTCTTATTTTCATTTTATTCACTTCTCAACTCTAGCACTATAGGAACGATATTTATTTTAGTTTGCCATTAAAATACCTTTCACATGTAGGGTCAAAATAAAGGGGAGGGGAGGAAGGGGAATTAAAAAAGGAATTCAGTGTATAATAGGAACCAAGTCTGGGATAGATCATTTGTTCCTAAACAGACAAGAAATGCTGAATATAAAAGACTAACAAGCACAAATTAACAGGATTCAGTGATAACTTACAATTTTTCTTTAGTTTTCAATATTTGTTTTTATAAGATTTTAAATTCCAATAGTTTTTCTCCCTCCACTCTCCCAAAGATGCTAAGCAATCTGATGTGGGTTATAAATGTACAGTTATTTTAAACGTATTTTCGCATTAGTCATGGACAATTTATAATTACTGTTAAAATCCATTAGAAGATTGATACTTAGATTTCATTAGAATATAAAGTAGGGGGGCGCCTAGGTGGCTCAGTGAGTAGAGCTTTTAGTCTGCCATCTTGATTCGGCCCCAACAACACCCCCCACCCCTTGCTTGTCCTCCAATGTCAGAGTTTTAAGATGAAGAGAATGGGAGAAAAGGAAATTCATACTGATTGAACTCAATATTTTTAGTAAAGGAAGAGTCCACAGCTGAGAGTCAGGGAAGGAGAAAGAGTGAGTGGAGCTTGAAGAGGTTAGAGAAGGTTTGAAATAGTTTCAGTGGGAATGAAAAAGGGAATCATTTAGGGAGGAATAAAAGGAATGTCTTGCTAGAGGAAGAGCCGAGCTGAGGTTAGATACCATGAATTTCTAATGTATAGATTAACTTGGTTGTGGGATTTCCTCTAATTTTCCTCAATAGCTAGTAAGTAGGAACAAAGGAAATGAGAGTTTTCTGAGGCTAAGCTTTGGCAAGCGAATAGCAGGGATAGGACAAAGGCACAAAGTATTTAAGAGCAGATTTCAGTGTAGAGCTGAAGTGGCTACCTATAGAGTTGAGGGATGAAGAGTATGGGCAGAGTTAGGATAATGGTCTGCAAACGTTCTGAGGGGTGTAAGGATTGAAGGTCTTAATGCTGACAAAGCTCATATTCAGAAGGGGTGAGGCATACTGTATGTAAGGTGGATTTTAGTGTGCATAAGTTGGATTTTGTTATTCTTTTTTAGATAATAGTTCCCAGGATCAGAGACACTAGTTTCAAGAATCCATGGCCTTAACAATCATATAGTTCTGAGACTCATGGTTTGTAAAAATCTCCACCATGATTGTGCAGTATTATGTAATGATAAATGATATAAACATCTGTGCTTAAAGTTATAAATATCTACTGCAAATGAGCAGTGAGATATAATGATGAATTAATGTAAATTTAGGAGGCTATTGATGGCAAATTACCTTCTTTTTTTGTTACCCTATAAACCAAGTGGACACTGGTGAGTAGGAATGCACAAGGGGAATGTGTATGTGTGCTTGCCTCAATCAGCCCCCATTTAGACTTAGGGGGGAATGCACAAGCTGGAATGCTGCGCTTGCCTTGATAAGCCGCCCTCAAGGTTTGGAGGGATTTGTTAGTCTCAGCTAGCCCCGTTTGAGACTTAGGAGACCTGTAGGAATTGTAGCTCCTACTATGTTCTTGGTCACCCCCACAAGAAGAGAAATTAAAGGATGTTGTAGAGTTGTACTGCTGTTATCAGCAATCCATGGAGAAGACAAAGTTAGAGTAAGCTTATTTAGTCCCTTATTATGTCTCCCTTTCTGTCTTTCTGTCTGCCCAGATCAAGAGTGAATCTTATAGAACATCTGCTGGAAAAGCTCCCATTCCAGTTTCTCCCACCTGACACATAGGAAGAGGTAGAATTTTGTGAGAATGGTTGGCTGATTGATTGTTATTTTAGAGCTACTGTAATTCTGCTTTGCTCACAACGTGCTGTGTGGTTTTGTGCCAGTGTCTCTTATGTCTCACAATTGACACCAAAATTCTCCAGAGACACCTTGAGAGTGTCCTTGTATTGCTTCTTCTGACCTCCATGTGAGCACTTGCCTCTTGTGAGTTTTCCGTAAAATAATCTTTTAGGCAAATGCACACTTGGCATTTGAACAACATGGTCAGCCCGTCAGAGTTGTGTCCTCCACAAAAGGAGTTTAAATGCTCAGCAGTTCAGCTGGAGTGAAGAGTTCAGTGTCTTGTACCTTATCTTTCCAGATGATTTTCAGAATCTTCCTAAGACAATTTAAATGGAAATGATTCCATTTCCTGGCATGGTGCTGGTATACTATCTGGCTTTCACAGGTATACAACAAAGTAGATATTAAAGTATCCTTGTATAAAGGCAGGAGTTAGGAAGGAGAAGATGGTAAGATAAGTCCTAAAGTCCTTGAGAAAGGAGAGAAAATGACATGAATGTTGGCAGACTACCAACTAGGAGCTACCATGATTTAGATTGGGTGGAAAATTTTGACTGCATAGACTTCAAAGGAGGAAAAGGTGGCTGAATGGAGAAGGTTTTATAAATGACAGAAAAGAGCAAATGTTCCATTCCTTCTCCAGAACCAGTGTGTCCATCGTAGGATACTCATTTGCCAAAAAATAATAAAAACCCCCAAGCTCTCTCTCTCTCTCTCTCTCTCTCTCTCTCTCTCTCTCTCTCTCTCTCTCTCTCACACACACACACACACACACACACACACACACACACACACACACAAACAAAATGCCAGGAAAAATTTATCTCAACAAAGGCATACCAAACTCAATCTTAAACTTTCCCGTGCAGGGTTCTGTAGACCTTCAGTTTGGTAGGCAGCCTAACACCTCTTCTCTCCTACACTTTCCTTTGAAGCCTCAAAAATACTGAGCTAGCTGTGGTAATGTATGCTTCAACCTCTTCTTCTATCTATACATCCCTGGAAAGTATATTGCCAAAGTAAGTAAATTTATCCACAGTATTCAAAATTTCTCCATTTGATGTAACCAATGGGTCCATGTATAGATGATGTCATGCTGGCTGGTGGAGAATTTATATTTTCTTGGTGTTAATTGTTAGGTCAAAATTAGCACAAACAGCAGAGAATGGATCCATATGTTATTTCATCTCAGCTTCAGAAGCAGCATTGAGTACACAATCATCTGTCAACAAATAAGTCATGCACCAATTCTCCCTCCATTTTAGTCTTGGCTTGTAGGACTCCCTGCTATGTTTGATAATCTGTGCCTACTCTAGTGTTAAAGTCACCCAGAATTACAAGCTTGTCCTCTTTCAACACATTAATGATGAGGGGCTCCAAAGACTTCATAAAATTTTTCTTTGACCTCATCAGAATTTGTTATGTGGGATCACAGGCATTGATGATGGTGGCATGGTAATTCCTTACAGGGGCCAATGGCATTGTCATGAGTCTGTTATTCATTCCTTCTAAAAGGAATACAAGCTTGCTGATTAGATTAGATTTGATTGTGAAACCTACACCAACTTCATGATACTTCTGATCACTGTGGCCACTCCAGAAAAACATGTATCTCAGCTCCAACTTTAGTAAACTAGACTTCATTTGTTGGTCTTGTTTAACTCAGAAACTATTTGCTATTTGGATAGAATATTTGCTGAGTAATCTTTCAACAAGAGCTGTTCATTTTTCAGGTCTATTGGATTTCTTGTCCAAAAGTATGCATATATTCCATGTACTGATGATGAGTTGAATCATCTTTATAATTTGTGTGTGTGTGTTTTGACTGTAGGGTGGGATCCCCACATGCTGGAGTAAGTGGGCCAGAGTTAGGTGAAGAAGACAATTTTTCAGGGCACTTTTTCTAACCCCTTCCTTAAACCAGGAGGTGAGCCATACAGCCCTTAAAAAAGCTGCTAAGACAATCAGGAGGCTGCCAAATCCCCCTGCTGCTTCAGTCTAGTGAGACAACCCAATGACCTGGGTCATCTGTGTGCAGGTTGTGATTACAGCTCCCAGTATGTCTACCCCTGCTTCATGGCACTTGCTTCAGCTACCTTTATGACTTTGGAACAAATTGTTGTCATCCATCCGTTCCACTGGGGAAGTCTTCACATGCTTGAAGTAGGTACCACACCCCTCTCTCCCCAACTTATCAATAGATCCCTTGGTGCCCTCAACCTTGTTTAGCCTCTCTGTTGAAATGGTTTACCATGGTATGGCTACTGGATATGCTATAGCTTCTTGGCCACAAGTGAAAGTTAGGTGGATCAGGTAGATACCAAGGCTGTAAAGGGCTAAGCACCAGTCGCATTAGAGATACTAGTCTTCCCTGAATACCTCTATACCCATGAAAATGGATGACAGTATAACATTGGGCCTATACTGCCACTGGAATTTGTCAAAAGCAGGAAGAGAAATGTTTTCTGCAGGAGGAAGACATGAACTCACTCCTTGTGGGCTTGGCCTAGAAGGGTAGGAGCCCCAACCACAGTGAACCTGGAAGCCTAGAGCAGGGCCTAGTCACCTCAGTGCAGATCTTGGTGGCAACAGCAAATATTCAAATGAGAACCTTGAAGGCCAAAATGAAGAAGTATTCCATGTGAATAGCATTTGAACATGGGTCAGTTAGTCCTGAAAGATAGGCAAGCACATCAGAAGGGTTTTTCTTTTCTTATGGGAAAATATATCAGCTAGGAAGGAAGGAAATAAACATTTATTAAGTACCTAATATGTTCCAGCCACTTTGCTAAGTATTTTACAAATTTTAATGTTCTTGGTTCTCACAACAACCATCACTTTACCATTGAGGAAACTGAGGCAAACAGAGGTTAACTGATTTGTACAGAGCCTTACTGCTAGTAAGTTTTTGAGGTCAGATATGAATTTAAGTCTTCCTTACATCAGGGCCATTGCTCTATATACTACTATGCCACCTAGACAGAGGAATGTGAGAGAAGTTGAACATTTATGTGTAAGGATGAAAACTAGGGTAGGCATCTCTTTGTGTGACTGAATGAAGAGGTCATGGAATTTAAGGTAACTGAAGAATTGACAGATTAGGGAGTTTGAGAGGGCATTTATGTGGCTATTAAAGTATACTTGCTTAAGAGCAGTAATTAGGAAGGAGAAGAAGATGGTAAGATAAGTCCTAAACTCCTTGAGAAAAGAGAGGGAGTGACCTAGGTGTTGGTAGACTACCAGTTACCAGCAACCATGATTTGGACTGGGTGGAAAATTTTGATTGAGTAGACTTCAAAGGAGGAAAAGATTGCTGAATGGAAAAGGTTTTGTAAGTGACAGAAAAGATCAAATGTTTCCATTCCTTCTTCAGAACCATTGTGTCCATCTTAGGATACTCATTTGTCAAAACAAACAAAAGAAAAACAAAAAACAAAAACCCAGGAAAAAATGATCTCAACAGAGACAACTCAAACTCAAACTTGAACTTGCCCATGTAGGGCATGTGCTTCTGGTATCATGTGATTATAGCTATAGGGAAAGCAGATTTAGTTTACAATAGTAAATAGCTCTTCTCTGCACCTTCCCTTTGATAAGTAGCTCAAAGTTGTCCTGACCTGATTCATAGCCAGACAGGAAGAGAAAGGAGGAGAATCAGGTTAGTTTCTTTTGCATACTCACTG
Organism: Gymnobelideus leadbeateri; assembly: GCA_011680675.1. NCBI lineage: Eukaryota > Metazoa > Chordata > Mammalia > Diprotodontia > Petauridae > Gymnobelideus > Gymnobelideus leadbeateri. The sequence continues at coordinate 192,443 of WOXC01007573.1, read as the reverse complement.
ACTTTTCAGCCCTTCCTGCTTTATGACCAAAGAAGAGGTTATATCAAAGTGCAAGCCATTTAGTCATTGGTGACATAACAGGAAGGAGGCCTAGAACTTGAACATGACCAATCAGTCAGCAATGACCACTTACTGTTTTGTTACAAGATAGAAATTCCTTACCTCCTGTAGTAGAACAGAAAAGGTCATTTCTTGAATCATGTAAAAACATGAATTTTCAGTAATACCTCCTTTCTAAATGATTTAGTGTTCCTCTTAGTGATACTTATGAGTAATAATGTATGGAAAAGAATAATGTACTTAAAACTTCAAGTGGGTTGGTTTTAATGTTGGTAGTTGTTTATATATGAATAGACGGTTTGACTAAGTTACCTAGGGGACTGAGAGAAGTACAGCTGCAGCACAGTCCATATTTCTCTCCGCCCCCTCCCCAATTCTGCCTAATAATAACAATAATAGTAATACTGAAATGCATCTGTGATCTCATCAATGTGGGTATTTTGTCCAATGATGCAGGTTACAACCCAACTATGAATAATAAGGTCCTAATTTCTCTGAAGAGAGAAATTAAATAGTTTAAAAGCCTATTTCTTCCCAGTAAATATATCCACAGTAATGTTAAAGAACATGAATATCTCATAGTTACAAAGCCAAATTTGTTTTACTTAATTGAACTAGCTCCCAAAATAATTTTGGTTCCAATCAAGACATAATAGGTTATTACTCCCTGTACTATAATGGATTCCTTTAAAGCTGCTTTGACATACTCAAATGCTTATTTTGGTTATTGGTGATTAATTTTGTAGAATTGTAGGGAATGTAGAATCTGGGTAATTCTCCCTTATTCGTAACTTTGTCATACTCCTTCCTTTGTCTTTCCCTCTCCCCTCTCTGTCTTCTTCTTCTTTTTTTTTCTTTTTGCTTTTTGAAGGGTTAATTGGGGTTAAGTGACTTGCTCAAAGTCACATGGCTAGTAAGTCTGTCAAGTGTCTGAGGCTGGATTTGAACTCAGGTCCTCCTGACCCCAGGGCCGGTGCTCTATTCATTGTGCCACCTAGCTGCCTGTGTCTTCCTCTTTCTTTCTCTGACTGTCTTCCCCTAATTTTTGTTGCCTTCCTCTCTCCCTTGATAGCTTACTTGCCACATGGCCACACAGTTAGTAAATATCAGAGTTGGGGGATATGATCCTAGATTTGCCTTACTAGTGTCCAACACTCTATTCACTACACTGTACTACTCTTTTGGTACTTTGTGTGTGTGTGTGTGTGTGTGTGTGTGTGTGTGTGTGTGTATATGTTTGTGTACATGAATATGTATCCTTAATGTACACTGAGATCCAGGCTAATTCAAGTAGGTTGAAGCAAATAGGATGTTTGTAGCCCAAATTGTTTTCTAAACCTCTTTGGACAACTAGCATACACAATTCAATTACTGATTAGAATTATATAACACATATAATTAGAATTATATAACACAATAACATTTAAGACTCAGTAGCAAATTCTCAGAATTGTATCAAATGTATTAAGGCACATATTTTTTTTTCTCCTAAGGAGATGAGAGAAAATTTTGTCATCCACAGATAATAATTATAGGCACTTGATCCATTTCCAAAGTAGAATAGTGACCAATATAAATACCTGGGCCACAGGTTGCCATCTGAGAATTCATTTTGAAATAAATCATGTTAGCTCATTAAAACTAATGATAGACCTTATATAAAATTTCTACTTTAACGAGGAAACAGGCAATTTTCCATCATTTCCAACATTATTTTGCATGTTAAGGTTCATATCTTTTGTGTAGGATGGTGACAATTAGAAAGTTCTCTCCCTCCCCCCAAATAAACTAGAATTTGTATTCCAATTAAGTCTATATTGTGTAATCCCAATAGTCTTTATGACAGACTACCCCCTTTCTCCTTAAGTCCCTATGTTTGCAAATAACCTTGACTATGCTACAGAAAGAGGTATTTTAAGGCAGTGGAAAGAACAAAGACCATGGAGTCAGGACAGGAATAGTTTCTAATTATGTTCCTCTAGCACTTACTAGCTGAGTTACCATGGATATTCAAACTCTCTGAGTTTCAATTTCCTTCCTATAAAGTGGATATAATCATGGCTATACTACTTAAGAGTATATAATGGTTGTAAAGATTCAGTGAAATAATGTATGAAAAATGTCCTGCAAAGCATAAATCCTTATATTAATATTAGATTACATTATGTACTTTTGTCTTCACATCCAGTTGTCTTCATCCTTGCATCCTTCCTTATAGTATCAAAGGATGAACCACCCCCCTCTTTCTCTCTAAAGCTAAGTTCTCTCTTTGCATTACAAATCTTAATTATTGTAGTATAGTCTGAAGCACAACTCTAGTACTTGACTATATAGGGTATCCTAATAGTGCAGTTTTAAGCTTTAGCATTTTTGCAAGATATTCTTCAGGGCTTCTTAATTTTTTTTTCCACTCCTGACCCCTTTTTATATTTTGGCAGTGTGGGTTAGTGCTGCATGAGTGCGATGGCATATACAGTATGACGTGCTCATGCTTTGTCTTTAGAACCAAGGCTCCAGTGAATTTGTGTAATGCAACACAGGCAAGCAAATCAAATTCATTTTGGATTAGATTTTGAATTAAGTTTTGGTGGTTGCATGTTCAGAGACTTTTTCCTTTTTGCCAAATTTTCCACAACCCCATATGGGGTCATTACCCACAGATTAAGAAATGCTAGATAAGGGGTACCTTGAATAAGATAATTAATTGTTTTCTAATTGTTTTATGTATTTTAGTTCTTTATTTTTAAGTATGCTACTTTAATGTAGTATCTTTGTCTTTTTCTGTATTTCTTTTTTGGTGCTCACAGGTGTCAGTAAGTGCTTGACTTTATGCTTTTATGAAGATGATCAGGAAAAAAAAAAGAATGACAATCCTAAGTACGGATATGTTGTGATCTTCCTTTTTACTTTGTACCATGTGCTGCTAACCCATTGTAACTCCTGCACTAGCAAGAGGAAAAGGAAGAGAGAACAAAATCAAATGGGCAACTTCTGATGGGAATGGGGATGAACCTGAAGTTTTAGCACAGAGAGAATTATGGAGATATCCAAAGAACAAGATAATCAGTGCTAGCTTTGAAAAATGACAAAGGGCTTGGACTGGGCTGGCTCTGAGCAGAAGGAGAAAGGAAATAAAAGGGGAAATTAGGGTGACTTTACCTGACTAGAGGAGCCATATATGCTGTGCCTGCAAATACTTATACACGTCTTAGGGATTTGTATCAATTATGCTCTCACTTAAACGTGCTCTACAATATTGTTCCCAGCAGCAGGAAAAGATGTGATTGTTTGGATGAGGAATCAGCATCTGATTCAATTTATCAAGAGAGGATTTAGAACTGTCTTTGATGAGGTTTGAATGAGTCATGTATAGGCCCCCATTCTTTACTACCAGGTTTTAGGGATTGACTACAGTCAGAACATGTACATTGCCTGTTGTGTGTGTGTGTGTGTGTGTGTGTGTGTGTGTGTGTGTGTGTGTGTGTGTGTGTGTGCTGTCTGATCTTGGGAGGAGCTATAAATTGGAAGAAGATGTCCATGATGTTTGCTTAATTTGTTTGGTTTTATTCCTTTTATTCTATTTTTAGGAGTAAGGAATTGTATTCAGTCATGCATGTGACTCCATTGAAACACAGCAGAAAGCAAAGGCAGTGAAATTTTCCACTGACTGGAGTCTGATTGCATATAATTAAACTAATGCTTTAGAATATAACATTTTGATAACTATATTGCAATACAATTGATTTTCTTTGTGATATTGTCTCTTATATTTAATACATTTAAAAGCATTATTCTGAGAAGGGGTCCATAGACTTCAACAGTTTTCCAAGGGATACATGACAAAAATAAGGTTAAAACCCCCTTCCTTGGGGTTATAGCATAGTAACTGTAAACCACAGGAAGTTTGGTTTTATCCATTTTTGAGTTGAGTGGAATACAGAACTCCTGGAGTAAATATGTGATTGACAGCTATTAAACTTTTCTACTAAATAGGACCAGGCACTACTTATTAACTCTATGATCTTTTTTTTTTTCTTTTTTGGAGGGCAATTGGGGTTAAGTAACTTGCCCAAGGTCACATGGCTAGGCTTTTATTTGTGTGTGCGTTAAGTGTCTGAGGCCGGAACCAAACTCGGGTCCTTCTGACACCAGGGCCGATGCTCTACTCGCTGCGCCACCTAGCCGCCCCCTTAACTCTATGATCTTAGGCAAATCATTTAACTTCTCTAGGACTCAGATTCTTATCAGTAAAGTGAAAGGGTTAGAAGGATGACTTCTATGCTCCCTACCAGCTGTAATTCTGATCCTATTAGCTTGGAAGTGTCCCTTGGTGTCTAAAGATGTAAGTTTACATTTTCTTTAAATAATATGTACAATATGGATATTATGTATATGTGTATGCATATGTGTATATTATGTATATATTTATAATAAGACAAATATAGGTAAACTTCCGTATTTGGTCTGGAATCTGGATCTGGCCACAGGAGCATCTTAATCCATGGATTTTTAGCAGTTTAGGTTTAGTAACAGAGCTGAGAAAACTTGATAGTCGTCAGGTTTTTGTAACATGTGAGAATAATATTACCACTTCCTCTTTACTCTTCAGACTTTAGGCTTTCAAGCTATTACTGATCACTTAATTTGCAGTTCTAGGTTAAACCCTGAATGCTGATAGCTTTGTAGGGTGCTGTTTCAGAGAAATAAACTCTTGCTGTGGTCGATGATGGTATTTTGTGAGGTTTCTTTGTGAGGTAATGCTCACTCCACCAAGGTAAGGGAATTGTTCTATATAAAATAAGAATCCATTTTCAGGCTTCTTCTATATACCAAAGAAGACTTCCCTCTGAGATTTTTTAGTGTCTTAGTTTAATTGTTTAAGACTGGAAATCATTTCAGGTTTTATCTTCCAGTATATTTTAAAGTCCTATATTTAGGATAGCAGGGCATTTCAATTTCTTTACCTCATAGAATTCAGCAACTTCCTCCAACTTAAGCTATGCAGACAAATTGAATAAATTCAAATATGATTTTTTTAAACATACAGAAAAAAGTTTAGAAACTTAATGATTAGAGGTTGAAATGTAAATTATTCTGGAAGGATTCTTTTGTTCAAAGTTAACTCCTTTAGTAAAGAGACTGACTTTTTGCTAGTATGCAAATTACTTTTACAAAAGTTTGTCTATGTGGAGGAAATGTTATTAAGTTAATGAATTGGCTTTTTAGAGTTTATAATTTGAAACTAAAGAAAATCCATACTACTGGGGGTTGGGGTGGGTTGGTAACTAATTAATGAGTTATGTGCTTCCCCCATGAAAGTGAAGGCTATTTTCCCACCTACAGTATAAACAAACAATAGGATGAGACAACATAATTATTTTAGAAAGCAGGATAATTTCATGCATCTCTTAAATATTTTACAAAACCTAGGGTAGGTCCTTTTAAGAAAGAGTTGAACGAAAAGAGACCTTCATTTACCAGGACTCTTGGAAGCTCTACTTTGATACAATGAGAATTTTCCTGCAACAGGATATAGTCAGACCATGATTTTTCTTTGGACTTTTTTTGCTGGGGCTACTGAAAAATTATGATTTGGCTAGGTAATCGAGTGAGATTTTTTTCTTCTTTTGAAAGAAGATTTTCCTAGAAGACATTCAGAAGAAGTAATGGCCCACATTGATCAAACAGATTCACAAAAGTAGTCTAACTCTAACAGTCTCTTCAAGATCACCAAATGGGTTATGGTGACCAGGGATTATTGAGAAAGGCTGAAGAATTCCTGGCAAAATAAGAACCAATTCAAAACAGAATGAGGAGACTGATAATTGGCAGATCATCATAAAGAGTAACTCATAGATCCTCTCTTTCCCCCACATCCCTATCTGCAATGACCAAACTCAGCAGCTTCAGATGTAATAACAAGAATCAAGGATGGAATACTGGCTACAAACCTGCCAAACCTAACCCTAGCATAAGAGATTCAATATGGAAAAATAGCCTTTTGCCTTCCTTCAACCCATGCCCCCATCCACTGAGAAGGCAAGAATTATGATGCCGATTATACATAGGAGGTCATGCAAAACATTTCCAAATTGGTAATGTTCTGGGAGGCAAAAGAGAAAGAAAGAGGGAAAGTATCATTTAATCTTCACTCTGAGGCCATCAGTTCTCTATCTGGAGAAGGATAGCATTTTTAATCTTAAGTCCTTTGGAACTGTGGTAGATCATTTTGTTGCTCAGTTACTAAGTCTTTCATAGGTGATTATCTTTACAATATTGCTATTATATATGTACGTTGTTCTCATGGCTCTGCTTAACTCACTCTGTATCAGTTCATATGGTCCTCGTAGGTTTTCCTGAAACTATCCTCTTCATTATTTCTTACATTTTTTAGTATTTCATCACAACTAGAATGATTTATTACTTCTATTATTTTCTTTCTTTTTAGGGTTCATATATCATATTTTCTACAGATAAAATTATTTTGACTTCCTTATTGCCAGTGTTTGTTTGATTTTTTATGTATTACATTTTATTGATATTACAGAAAACTTGAGTCATTCTGCCATAGTGCCATAGTCTATATACTTCATAGGCATTGTACCACTGATTTTGACCATTTGTAGCAAGTTTCATAAAGGTGACTTTTATGGGTACATGATTTAGAAAGGTGATATAATAAGCAAATTAGGGGAACATGGGAAATTTTACCTATCAGATCTATAGATAAGGGAAAAATTTGTGACCAGACAAGAGATAGAGGGGATAATGTGATGTAAAATAGAATTTTGGTTACATTAAATTAAAAAAGGTTTTGCACAAACAAAACCAGTGAAGCCTAGATTAGAAAGAAAGCAGGAAATGGAGAAGGCGGTGGTGGAATTACAGCAAGTTTCTCTGATAAAGGCCTCACATCCCTTCCAATATTTGTCATTTTCTTTTTCTCTCATATTAGCCAATCTGATAGTTCTGGGGTGGTACTTCAGAGTTTTTTAATTTGCATTTCTGTAAATCAATAGTTATTTAGAGCATTTAAAAATATGACTATAGATAACTTTGATTTTTTTAAATCTGAAAACTACTTGTTCACATCATTTATTAATTTATCAATTAGAGAATGACTTGTACTCTTTAAATTGGACTCAGTTCTCTATATATTTGAAAAAGGAGGCCTTTATCAGAGACACTTGCTGTATTTTTTTTCTCTCACATATTACTGTGTATTTCCCTCCATCCTATTTTTTCTCCCAGGCTTTCCTTCTCTCCTTCCATCCCTCCTTCTCTCTCTCTCTCTCTCTCTCTCTCTCTCTCTCTCTCTCTCTCTCTCTCTCCTTTTGCCCTATCCAAGCCTCAAAAATGTTTTGTTTCTGACTACACATTCCCCCAATCTACTCTACCTTCTATCAGAACATTCTTTCCTTATCCCCTTCCCCTTCTACTTTCCTGTATCATTAAAATAGATTTCTGTACCTAACTGAAAGTGTTAGTTCCTCTTTGAGTAAATTCTGATGAGAGTAAGCTTCAAGCACTCCACCCCTCATCATCTCCCCCATTTTCAATTGTAAAAGGTCTTTTGTATCTATTTATGTGAGATAATTTACCCCACTCTACCCTCCCTTCTCCCTTTTCCCAGTGTTCCTTTTTCTCATCCATTATTTTTTAAGACATCATCCCATCACAATCAACTCACATCTATGCCCTCTGTCTATGTAGAATGCTTCTAATTGTCTTAATAATGATTAAATTCTTAGGAGCTACAAGTTTCATCTTCCCATGTAGGAATGTACAATTTAACCTTACTGAAGTATCTAAGATTTCTCTTTCCTGTTTATTTTTTGTGCTTCTCTTGAGTATTGTATTTGAAATTTTCATAAATTTTTATAAATTTGACAAAATTTTCATAAATTTGATATTTAACGCTAGTCTTTTCATTGGAATACTTGAAGGTCCTCCTTTACCAAGTTGTTGACTCTTTTTCAGGATTTTCACTTTCATTTCTTTTCCCAAATTTTCCTCTAACTCTGTTATTTGATTTTTTTTTTTAAAGCAATTGGGGTTAAGTAACTTGCTCAAGGTTACACGGCTAGTCATTATTTATGTGTGGGTGCTCATTTTCTGAGGCCGGATCTGATCTCGGGTCATCCCAACTCCGAGGCCGGTGCTCTTACTCACTGCGCCACCTAGCCGCCCCCTGTTATTTGATTTTTAAAATCATTTTTGAACTCCCCCAGGGATTCTTTTTGGTTCTGAAAATAATTCACTTTTTTGGCATTGGATGTAACAGTTTTGACTTTGCTGTCTTCTTCTGAGTTTTTTTGTTTTTTGTTTTTTTTTTTTGTTTTCCCTGTCACCATAAGTAATATTCTGTAGTTGGGTTCTTCTTCTGTTTGTTTGTTTTTGTTTACTCATTTTCCAAGCCTATTTTTTGACTTTTATCTTTATTTTAAAGTTGGGTTCTTTTTCCGGGGTGGAAGGGGCACTGTGACAAGTTTCAAGTTTTCCATGCAAGTGTTTTTAGAGCTAGTTTTGGGGGTCTGTGAGGTTTTATTTCTTTCAAGGTGGTATGATCTAAGGACGTGTGTGTTTACTATTCTCCTAGCCTGTGTTCTATTCTGTGAATAACCACAAGTACCTTTTTTCTGCCCTGGAACTGTTACCAGATATTTTAAAAAGCCTAATCAAAAATGTTTCATTTTTTCCAAAGAAGAAGTAGGAAAAGCAAATTCCGAAGATAAAAACTGAGAAATAGACATTTGCAATACATAGTAAGGAAATAACATTGTCAGAAAGAACTCTACCTAATTAGGCAAATATGTTCCTTCCACTGATGTAGAGATTCTATCCCTTACTGCCTGTCCCATGCAACTCTTATCATTCAGGTATGGGAGGTACTAGAAGTTTCCTTCACTTTTTCTTGACATCTAGAGTATACCAGTGAATCATTTAGGATGTTTATTTATTCTCCTTCCTCTTTACTATGTGGTCAACCCATTGTTTCTCAGACCATTTTCTTTTAATCCAACCCTCTCTTTCCTTTATAATTCCGGTTCCAACTTCTTGCCCATTTGTACAGTTTGTCCCAGGCACACATATTAATCAATAAACTCTATAGGTTATCTATCTAACTGTATGTAATAATTGAGAAAATAGACATTTTTCATCTACTTGATATTTTTCTTTATAGATGACCAAGCTGGAATTACTTAATGGTTATCTCTTCCAGGAGACTTAGTCATGTTCTGGGCCTTGACCAGTATACAAGTACCTACAGCTTTACTAGTTTGTTTCAAGGCTGAACTGAAGATTGAGGTCCTGAATAAATCTTAAAAGATAACATTGCCAGAAAACATGCCATTGCTCCACTGGTGTAGGAAGTGCGGGAGGCCATGTATAACCTTTTCATGTGTGATCTCTCTGTATGCTCACTCTCCCACTGATGGGGCTGCTAGGTGGTGCAATGGATAGAACACTGGGTCGGAGTAAGGAAGATCTGAGTTCAAATCCAGCTTCAGACACTTACTAGCTGTGTGACCCAATAATGACAGCAAAAACATCAATTGGCTGACTTCCAATCCCATTAATTGTCAAACTGCTAACAGCCAAGTTTGCCAATCATCTATTAACTACAAAATCCAGTAGCTTTTTCTACTCAAATTCTGCAGTGCGATTGAACAATTGAACAATTTATCAAGGATGCTCTCTCCACAGAGAATTTAAAAGTTGGATGAGACCTTAGAGGCCTTCTGATTTAAGCTATCTTCAGAAAGACACCACATGCCCTATAAGCCATCATTCAACCTCCTTAAAGATCTCCAATGATGAAGTACCTATCACCCCTTGAGACATTCAATTCATGGATAGTTTGTGTTTTGGAAGGGGAAAAAGCAAATCAGGGTGGTCCAAAGTTCCTTAGGTAGTCACCTACCTGGTGACAGCAGACCAAGCCATATCAGCTGGGAAATGCAGAATGATGATCTATACAACCTGAGGACCACCTTAACTATGGTTAGAGAAGCTTAACATCAAACAGGATGGTCTCAGGGTAATGAAATTTTAGACCTCAGCCACTCCTAATCCCTATCTACAAAGTCATAGGGGTTGTAATCTGTTTTGGTAGAATCAAGTTGATCAAATTATAGATCCTCCAGGTATCCAAGGCATCGCTGAAATCACTGAAAGTAAAACCTAGGTTAAAAAAAGTGTGATAGCAGTAGTTGGTCAACAATTGATCTCTGTAGTCATATCAGTCTAGGAACAGGACAGACATCACTGACTAACTGAATGAATATAATCCCTGAGGTCCCAGTACATGGTTCTTCTCCCAAGGAGCGCTCAAATATCTTCTAGTCTCCTTGTAACCATCACACAGAAACTGGTATAGACTCAGTCTGAAAATCATGGCAGCCTAAAATAAAATTAGACTTCACAGAAATGAAAATGCTCCAAACCATGGCAATTTTAGTCTTTCTCCAGAATTCTAACATCCACATGATTGTTAAGCTTGTCAAGACAACTGGCTAGAAAGTACCATTCTTTGTGATATCAAATTAAGTATCCATTGATTGGGGAATGGCTAAACAAACCATGCTACATGAATATAATGAAATATTATTGGGCTGTAAGAAATGACCCAGAGAGAAGCAGAGATTTCTGATGTAGAGTAAATTTAAGAAGAGTCAGTAAAATATTCACAATTACTATTCTAATGTAAATGGAAACAACTTTTAAAAAGAGGCTAAGTGACTGTTTAAAAAATTGTAATGAACAAGCAGGGATCCAAAGAAGAGATATCTAAAAAGACATCCCTACTCTACCTCTTTGCAGAACTGAGAAGTCCTGATATATGGTACATATTTTCACATTTTTGATATATTAGATCACTTTGTTGATTTTTTTCCTTTTTTGTCTTTAAAAAGATTGTTATATGGTATGGTTCTCTGGGAAAGGGGTAGGAGACAGGAAAATTTGGTGATTTTTTATTTTAAAGACACTAATAAAATAAAAAAAAATAAATGTCCAAATCTTTGGACCCAGTTATCCCACTACTGGGCATATACCCCATAGGAGTGAAATATTAGAAACAAAAGTCTAAATATATTCATAGAAGCACTCTTTGTGATAGCAAAGAATCAGAAATGAAGTGGGTACCATTCAACTAAGGAATGACTAAAAAACCTATTGCACATGAATGCAATATTATTGTACAATGCAAAATAACAATCAAGAAATGAGAAACATGAGATTAATATGAAATGATGCTGAGCAAAGCTGAACTGAAAGAATATGCAAGACCATAAAAATGTAAATAAACAATCCACTAAGAAATGAAAGTCCCAGAATAGGTAATAACAACCTCCTACCCCACCGGCAGAAAAGAGGGAGACTACTAAGGCCAGAGCCTTTATATATTATCAGACTGCATGGAAAGTATTTAATTGCTTTGTTCTTTCCCAAAGGAGTGTTTAACTTTGATCTGGAAATGACTGACATAAAGAGAAAAGGCATCAATAAAACATTAAATAACAATCATTGGTTAGTTTTATTGGGATGTCATCTTAAGCAATAAAATGTTTATTAATAAAGAGAGAAAAAAGTATCTACATATGATAACATGGATGATCTCACCCACAGGAAATTCTTTTTCACAGGAAAATGTCACTTCAGTTTAGGTGCTACACTATACCTCCTCATAGTGGTAAACATTATTGGTGAACGTACATCTCCCAATTTTATGGATCTCTTAATATTTGAACAGGGTTGTTTTTGTTATATCAATGCAAGAAAATGTTTTTGATGTATAAAAAGTAGATTACTTCCTGTAAAATAATTTTTAAGATTATATTTTGATTTATCAAATCCAATGCTTTTCAAAACCAAGAAGTTATTTCAGTGAGATCTTTTTTTTTTTTAATTAATGCATTGAGATCTTATACTCATTTATGCAATGATAAAGATATGTTCCATTGCTAGGGGAAAAAAAAAACTACTTGTTACCTTTTAATAACTTCATTAAAAGTGCTTCAATTCATTTATAGATGAGTCTTTATAAAGGTTTTATTAAAGATGAGAAAGTTCACATAGAGATGAATGGTATATCTGGTCTGTGAGTTGCTCTTTTCACAGCTTTAGTACCTTTCTCTCCTTCAGATACTTTGTGAAGTGATCACCCCTAACACTGATGTTCTTTATTTGGTCCAATATTTCTTCTTTTCCTATCTTTGTCCTTGTTAGTACCATATTCTACCACCCCCTGAGTACATTCAGGATTGTAAAGTTAGAGTTCCAGTGTTACGATTCTTTGTCCTTGATGGTGAAAACAAGTTGTAGATATCTTTGAAAATCTTTTTATTTTGTTTCTGCTTGTTTGCTTCCTTACATTTTCGTGTTAACATGCTTTTAGAATAACTTCTGATTATTTGGATCTCTTAGCAAGCTTTTTGTTCAACTGATTTTACCCTCTACTTATACCTTATGCTTTATGAGGTCATACAATCATCTATCATTCTTCTTTCTTTGATTTTTACAAATTAATTTATATTCTAAATTGATGTAGCCTTTGGCTGCCCTCTCTACTTATCAAGTAAATCAAATGTTTGCTGACAAAGGTACTTTTAAACCTTATTTGTTCTCCTTGTAATGCCAACTCATTTAACTAAATTTCTTTATAAATTTATTATAATCAGTGTTGTGATTTCTATTGTTCATTCATTACTTGTTTTTCATTATCAGTTACTGATTTAAACAATTCAGGATTGAGTTATTTCCATTATATGCCACATTTTTTGTTATTAGTATTTCTTTCAGCTTTTTACTTATTTTAATCTTGGCTCTGACAAGTCAATGTTCTAACTCCTTTTCAGATAGTCAATTCAGGGATAACTCCTGATTATTTTCCCCCTGTCTTGTCAAAATCAATTTCATTTTTGTGATTTTATTTTTTGCTTTTCATGTCTAGTGCATGTGAAAATATTCATGAAGTAAAGGTGTGAGGCCTTTCTTTAGCTTACTAGTCCTTCTCCCACATTCCTTTTTCCTGAGCCATGGAGAGACTTATTGCTCACAATCTTTACCTTTCTCCATCTTTACACTGAACTTATCAAGTATCGAAAGATATGTTGGTTTAATATGCAGGGTCTTTAAAGAATCTCTCTACCTTTTCATGCTCTGCAACTGATGTTGGTATATAAATGAAAATAGTTTTATTTTTATTTTTTTTTAAAGCAATTGGGGTTAAGTAACTTGCTCAAGGTTACACGGCCAGTCATTATTTGTGTGTGGGTGCTCATTTTCTGAGGCCGGATTCGATCTCAGGTCATCCCAACTCCGAGGCCGGCGCTTTTACTCACTGTGCCACCTAGTCACCCCAAAATATTTTTATAATGAAACTATTGAGAATACTTATTGCTCTAATAAAAGGTCAAAATATCCTATAAATAATTTTTTTTGCTTTGCGTGTATGACTAAATCAACTCAGTAGACTCCTCTCTTTATCTCTCTAGGGTAATACCTGTGGTTTTCTCCTCATTTTGCTACAAATTCCTCCTTTCTCCTGTCTGCCCCTCCACAGCAGAATCTGCTTGTTGGTCATTGATAAGAATCTCATGCTTAGAGTACAAGAAGATAGATTAAAGTTTATAGTGAAAAAAGATATGGTTCTTAGCTCCCTTTCCTCATTTTCCACCACTCTGTCATTGTTACTAAAAAATGGAAAGGACTGCACAGGACTGATGCCCACACATATTTTATATGTGTGTAATGGTCTACCAAAAATATTCAAGTGTCCAATCTGTTATCGATGAGCCTCTTTGCAGTTGGAAGGCAGATTTTGTCACTTTGCTAGGGTCATACTTGAAGCTCTTCTAGTATGATAGAGCCTGCAAGAGCTTGTACGTTGTTGGCATATGCTCCTGGAAACCATGGTCACTTGCACACCAAGATTATGCTATTGAAAAAGTTAGTAGTGCATTTTCCCTCCCAAGAAAACTGGAATCTTAGGGTCTGCATCCATTTTAGTAACAGTCTTAAAGGTTCTGCTCATCTGCAAGGCAGAGCCATGTGGTCCAAACTTCCAAAATATCTATGATTCACTCTTTTGTGCTGGAGTGACAGTTGGTTTCTTGGCTACTGCTCCAATGTGAATCAGTATCTGGGTTCTCAGATCATTGATTCCCCTCTGTTCTTTTTTCTCCATACTGATGATGATGGTTTCCAGAAGAATTTGTATTTTCTTTGTCTTAGGATTCTTTTTTTCCAATTTATTTATTTATTTTTAGTTTTAAACATTCATTTCCACAAGATTTTGAGTTACAATTTTTTCTCTACCTACCTACCTCTCTATCTCCCCTACCCCCACACCAAAATAGTGAGACTATTGAATACCAATTCCCCCAATCTGTTCTCTCTTATATCCTCCCTCATCCCCCCCCCCACAACTTTCTAGTAGGGCAAGATGGATTTCTATACCCCAGTGCCTGTATATCTTATTTCCCAGTTGCACGAGGGAAAAAAAAGCAATTTTTTAAACATTTGTTTTTAAAACTTTGAGTTCCAGATTTTTTCCCTTCTGCCCTCTGCACACACACCCACTGGGAAGATAAGCAATTCAATATAGGTTGTACATGCATAGTTACACAAAACATTTCTGTAGTAGTTATATTGTGAAAGACTAATTATAATTCTCTCCATCCTGTCTGCCCCCCACTTATTCTATTTTCTCCTTTGACCCTGTCCCTTTATTTCTATCTATCCTCTCCCTCAATCTGCCCTCCCTTCTTTCCTCCCTTCTCTTATTCCCTTCCCCCCTATTTTTTGGGGGAAGGGAATTTGGGTAAGATACCCAATTGAATATGTATGTCATTCCCTCCTTAAGCCAAATTCAATGAGAGTAAAGTTGACCAATTCCTTTTCACTTTCCTGCTCTTCCCCTCCGTTGTAACAGTTTGGTCTTAGGATTCTTTAGCTAATGTATGGAACAGTTATTGACTTTGCTGCAGCCATCTCTTTTATTTTAAAAATGCCCCGACTATCTAATTGTTAGGCCACCAATATGTGATGCTTCCTTGATTTTCACAAAAAGGACCCATGGTTCATGGAAAAGGATAGTATTCTTTGAAGGGGCTACCAACCAAACAAAAGAAAAAAAATCTAGTGTTTTTATAGGACCTTAATGTTTGCAAAAGGACTGTACATACTTAATCTCATTTGGTCCTCATAATAACCCTGTGAGGGTTATTATTATTATTGCTATTATTATCTCCATTTTAAAGATGAGGAAACTAAAACTGAAAGAGGTTAAGTGACTTGCCCAGTATTACACAGTGAGGTAATATATGAGGCAGAATTTGAGCTCAAGTCTTCTAGATTCCAAGTCCAGCTCTTTTACACAATGTACCACCTACATGCCTAGTGTGACAGATAAATATTAAAAATAAGGTAATCTTAGGGCTTTAGATTAATCAACTTTTCTGGAGAAGGTGGAGGTAAGATCCATTTGAGGTTCTATTATACAGCATAGATTAGTAACTAGACTGAGTCAGAGACTAGTTTCTTGACAACATCAAAGTATATGGGATGAGATAGGATCAAAACAGTTTTCATATTAAGACAATTTGCATGGAAACCAGTTGTAATGCACTCTGGTGCTTGTCTAATATGATTTGCCTTCCTAAAACTAGCCTAGAAGAAACAGGAAGGCAACTTAAAAGAAACAGGAATGTATGACATGTAAGTCAAACCAACTTAGACCAACACCTTTCCTTATACTTTGAATATATTGAGTCCAAAAGCCCTGGAGATATAAATATCCCCAAATACCCCTGCTTCCACTCTGGATCTTCAAGCTATCACTAAGGGAAGTAATCCCTTTGGAAAATGATCTGCTTTCTTTATCCTTAGCATCATCAATGGTAAATCAAATGCCATCAATGGATAGGTAAACAAAAGAGCTTTGGGAATAGCAATACTCCCAACAGCCCACTCTGATCACTGGTTCTCTTTCTAGTTCAGCCCTAACAATCATCCTCAATAGGAACAATTTCTGTGGAGTAGATAGAAACCATTTTCTCCATTTGTCACATATGGGGCACTGAAACCAGGCTAGCTGAAGTGACAAAACAAAAAAAGTGACAAAACAAACAAAATGAGGGAGAAAAAGGAAGTGCCATATACCAGACAAATCACACCACTGACAATACCTTGATTATTTCCTCCCATCATATCATATTGGAGATAGCAAAGCACTTTGAGCCCAAGAGCCCTATAAATAATCATGCCACAAGACCACAGGCTCTACTTGTAGTCCAGTTCCTGTACCCATAATCCAAGGAATTAATACTAGTGCAGAAGTGACTTGGCAACTTCCTCTTTAATAGCCACAAATACTGAAGATATAAAAGAAAGTTCTCAACTACTAAGTTATTGACACTGTCAAATGGCTAGACATCAGAAATGGATAGTTTTTTACTATACATAAATTTCCTAAGCTGGTCACCTATGCTTTATTATGTATATATACATATACATATATATATACATATATACACACATATATATATATACAGACACATATGTAATTTCCCCCCAAATACATGTTAATATATATATATATATTTAAGTTTTGAGTTCCAAATATATATATCCAGGGTCCTGGATCCACTCAAGCATTCACATTTTGTGTCCACTTACATAGGTGTTATTTTGGATCCTTTGGGTCCTTGCTTTCAAGGTGTCCTTTGGCAAACTTGTTTAAATGCATTCGTATATATTTGTATAAAATCTATATAATTTAAATATTCCAGAGTCTGGACAAGAAGGAGGTATACCTTCTTTCCCACTTGTTCTCTTCTACCAAATGACCTAATAAATGTATTTCTAAAACTCTTCCACATTTTGAAGCTTGTCCTCACAAATGTTACCATCTTCCGGATACTCTCTGTAGCCTCTTTTAGTGATGACAAAACTCTGTATTAAATCTAAGAGACTACAGTGGAGAGCATCACATTGTTCAAGGAAGCTCCACTTTTCTTTATATGGTCCAAGCTTTCTTTAGCTTTCATAGCTGCTATAATATTCTGATATATTTTTTGTCCTTTGTATTTGAAGAGGACCAATGACATCATGTCTTGACTTTTGCATGAATTGGATTTAAGTGAGGCAGAGTTCTACAAAGTTTTCAGCATCATTGTCTCTTCCAGAGTCAATGAAATTCAGTGGCAAGAAAAAATCGAGACCACTGGTGGTGTCCTGGCATGCAGTGGATGACTTTGATGTGTTTTATGTCTTACCAAGCTCTAAGTGCTCCATGGCACCTGCTATATCCATCTACATAGACTTTTGAACAAACTTTCTCAATTGCCATGCTGCTGTGGAGGGAAGTCTTTACATGCTTAGGGCAGGCATTCATCTAACCTGAGTGATCAGGTGTTTGAGGTCTGTTGGTTACCCTCAACTTGATTTAGCTCATCTTCCAAGATGGTTTTCTGACTCATATTAAACGTGCAGACCACTAAAATGTCCAGATCTTTTTCAGACAAACTTTTATCTAATGAACTCTACTCCAGCTGTTTCCAGGGAGCAGATTATATTTTAAGCCTTATATTTTAAGTGGTATGTTTTTACCCTTACATTTTAAACTGTTATTTAGAGGTCCAAATTCCAATTTTAGACATTCAATTAGATATGATATTTACCCAGATATTCAATTATCTAGTTAATTTTTCTTTTCTTTATTTCTTTTCCTCCACTTAATAGTATTTTATCTTTTCCAATTATATGTAAAGATAGTTTTAAACATTCATTTTTATAAAATTATAAGTTCCAAATTTTTCTCCCTCTCTCCCCAGGACAGCAAGAAATTCAATGTAGTTTATATATGTACAATCATATTAACCATATTTCCACATTAGCAATGTTGTAAAAGAAGAATCAGAACAAAAGGGAATTAAAAAAAACACAAAAAATAAAAAAAAATCAAAATCAAAGTGAAAATAATACACTTCAATTTGCATTCAGATTCCATAGTTGTTCCTCTGGATATGTATATCATTTTCCATCATTTTGAAATTGGCTAGGATCATTGTAGTACTGAGAAGAGCCAAGTCTGTCATAGTGATCATCACACAATGTTGCTGTTACTGTGTACAATGTTTTCCTGGTTTTGCTTACTTTACTCAGCAACAGTTCCTATAAGTCTCTCCCATTGCCCCAAAATCTGTTTAATCATCATTTCTGCCTTTTTTTTTTTTGGAGGGCAGTTGCGGTTAAGTTATTTGCCCAAGGTCACACAGCTAAGTTTTTGTTTGTGTGTGCGTTAAGTGTCTGAGGCCGGATCCAAACTCAGGTCCTTCTGACTCCAGGGCCGACGCTCTACTCACTGTGCCACCTAGCTGCCCCTAATCATCATTTCTTAGAGCACAATATTATTCTGTTACATTCATATACCACAACTCATTCAGTCATGCCACAATTGATGGTCATCGCCTCAATTTCTAATTCTTTGACACCACCAAAAGAGCTGTTATAAATATTTTTGCACATTGGCCCTTTTCATTTTTTATGATCTCTTTGGGATACAGACCTAGTAGTGACATCACTGGATCAAAGTTGTATAGACCTTTGGGTATAGTTCTATTTTGTTCTGCAGAATGGTTGAATTAGCTCACAAATTAACCAACAATGCATCAATATTTCAAGTTTTCCATATCTTCTCTAACTTTTATTATTTCTGTTTTGTCATATTGGCCAATCTGATAGGTGTGAGACAGTACCTCTGTCTTTATTTCTTTCTAATAAAAGTGAGCACAATGCAACTTCTGTCTGGTCTTCAGTTTCTTGCCTAAATAGTTTAAATCTTTGGTAATAATTTTTAGGATCCTTCTAAAATCTAAAATGGAGCCACCTCTATGTGTAGCCATGCCAGAGTGGACATAGAGGTCCATGAATTGGAAGGCTATTAAAACAAGTGGATATTGAGATCATGAAAGATAAGGGCAGTGTTTGGGGTGAAGAGAAAGATTCCAAATGAGGCACTGAAGTCTGATCTAGAGAGTGAGATACATACAGAAGGAGGGAGTCTCACAGGAGGAAGCAACTAAGTGATAGCAGTGGTGGGGAAGAATCATTTGTACCCAGGTGAATCACTAAAAGTTGCAGAATAGTTATTTGATTTGATGCATTCCAGGAGGTTCTCTATAAGTCAAGAATACAACTCTGGGAAGACAATAGTTTGTTTTTTTTTTGTAATTGGGTCAAGAAATAGCTATCTCAGTACCTCCAAGCAGAGAATCAACTATTTCTCATGTCTTCATTTTCTTTTGATCCTTACTGTATGACCTGATAACTTCTGTGTCTCTATTCTAGCATTCCTTGGAGGATAAATAGCTGCTTTTCTCTCAGAGTATATAGTTGCTTCATCTTCCATAAAATACTTGCAACTGTTTTTTATGGCCCTAATACTCTTTTTCTTGCCTTTCTCCTTTATATGACCTTTTCCCTCTCTTCAACAAACATCCTGACAAGCATCAGTCTTCTCTTTTATTTCAGATTTTTGCCCTCTCCTCCCCCTGTTTTCCCCACAAGTCTTGCTTCTGTTTCTTCTTGGAATATTTCAACTTGGAGTGTGGGGAGGGGTTACTCAAGTCCCTTTACCTCCCATTTCAAAATGGAAACAAACTTATACTTAGCACATAGATAATCAGTCACTCACTTGTGGCAGAAATACGCATATAAACCTTGTCAAAATGACAACATAATTTACTTCCCATACAGGTTGAGATTTTTCGTTTTTTTTAATTAATTGAAAGTGCCCACACTTCACTTTAAATATCAGACTAAAACTTTTAAATCAATTATGACTTTTAAATAACTTGACAACTCATTTGAAGTTCCTTTCCTTAATCTCAATAATAAGTCTACCCGCTTGCTTCCTCCCCTTCTAACTTGCACCAACCTCTTTTTATTTCCTTAATTTGCCCTACTTGCCAAGCCACTGCATCAATTTGCTTTACCCTCTGGTTGCTCTGTTTACCTTTTCCTACTTACCTTGTCTTGTTTCACTAGCTACCTTCTCGTTTTCTTCCTAATCTTCACAAATCTTCATTGATATTACTTAATTTTATATTATTCTTCATCCTTTTTCTCCTTTAATCTTATCTCAAAGAACCTGGAAGCAGAATCTGGACAACTATATATACCTGGGATTTGGTCTTTTTCAAATTTTCATGAATTTCTCCAACATTTAAAAAACTTCTCCCAAATTCAATCTCCAGACTTCTTCACTATTTCAAACCCATATAAATCACGACACAATATACTTCTTATTTGCTAAAGTTCTTTTTTCCCTAAAGGTTTCTTCCATGGGAGTGCCTGGGTGGTACAGTGAATAGAGCACTGGCCCTGAAGTCAGGAGGACCTGAGTTCAAATTGGTTCTCAGACACTTAACACTCACTTGTCGTGTGACCTTGGGCAAGTCACTTAACCCCATTTACCCTGTCTTCCCCCCTCCAAAAAGAAAAAAAAAATAAAACTTCTTCCATGGTATAATGGTAAGGGAATTTGAAGATCTTTTCTGCCCCTTAATGGGCCTCAGATGGTACCCAACAGGAGTAGCCTGATTGAGGGGAGGCTTGTTTTTCAGGAAGGCCCACATTTTTTGTTATTTTATAGTTAGTCAGTGGGTCATGGAGGTTGTGA
This sequence comes from Gymnobelideus leadbeateri, assembly GCA_011680675.1. NCBI lineage: Eukaryota > Metazoa > Chordata > Mammalia > Diprotodontia > Petauridae > Gymnobelideus > Gymnobelideus leadbeateri. The sequence continues at coordinate 171,694 of WOXC01007573.1, read as the reverse complement.
TGTCCTCTGACCCTGAAGAATGGTATATATGCTCTGAGGTGAGGTTTTGCTTTGGGATTCACTTATGGGAAGAGTTATATGATTTGGCCAGATGAGACTCTGGGTAGTCATTGAGCCCCCCAGCTTTGAAAATCCAGATGTTGGTATTTCTCTCTCTGGTAACTATGTATGTATGTATGCAATGGTAGACAGCTAGAAGCCCTCTCCTTTCGTTTGTTGAATTGTGTTATTTTCTCCGTCTGTACTTTTTTTGTAACCTTGTAATTTATGTTTGTATTCTCTGAAGTTCAGGGTGCTGACTTTTGTTGCTTTCCTTTAGCAAAGCAGATCAAATAACCTATGCAAGCAGCCATACTCGGTATGCTAGGGTGCTTGCTGTTACACATGGAAACAGAAGTAGAATATAGCTTTTAACTCTTTTATGGAGGGTTTATTTTTTTAAGAAAAGGTAGTTCTCATTCTCTGTTGCCTATAGGTCAGCTCCTCACTGAATTAGATGACCTCTTCTACACTTTTAAAAGCCTTTTATACATTATAACATTTTGCTTCATGAGAGGTAAATAGACTTATTGTTAGTAAACAGTGTAGATTTACTCCTGGAAAAATGGACTTAGGCTATAGGGAAGAAACTGGTGATTTTAGAAAGAATATTGACATACTAGCATATAATAGAGAAAATTATTTAACCTTATAATTAATGAGAGCTCATATTTCTATAGTACTTTACTGTTAGCACAGCACTTTCTTTTCAATAACCTCGTACAGTAGGTAGAACAATTTTTGTTATCCCTATGCTATAAATAAGTAAACTAAGCATTAAGTAGTTGAAATGACTAGTTAATGTTACTCAGGTAGTAAGTGATGAAGCCAGGGTTTTCTGATTTTCATTCATGTGCTCTTTCATTCAAGCAAAAGAGTGAGGTGAGAAATGTCCCATGACAAGACAGTCAGTAAGTTGAAGCTTGTGATTGTACTAATAGAACTGGTAAACTCATCCTGGTCAGAAGTTTACATTTGTGTGTGTGTGTGTGTGTGTGTGTATGTGTGTGTGTGTGTGTTTACTTGCAAGGTCATCTGGATTGCACATCATATTCCAAGAAATTACAATGTTTAAATTAAAGCAACCAGGGAGATTATCTGGAAATTAACGAGGCTCATAAACTAAATGAATGAATAAGTGAATGAAAAAATCATTTATTAAGTGTTTACTCTGTGCTAATAAGTTGGATTACAATAGAAAAATTGAGACTATCACTGCTCACAAGGATGTCATATTCCAGTTTACCTAACACACAAAAGAAAGCTGAGCCTTGATGAAAATGGAAAGACTTTGGAGTCCTAAAGTACATAAGTGAACTGAAAAGCAAGGTTTAGAGTTCCTTAGTATATGTAAGTAGTTAAGATGACAAGTGGTAGATGAAGGGGCTGTTGCTTTTAGGGAATAGAGACTGGACAGGTGATGAGGCCTAGAAGGTATCAGGAAGGAGTACAAGGATAAAGAGTATATAGCCTCTTGTGTCCCCTCTCATCAGGAGGAATGGACTTGTTACTCCCATCTCAGCAAGCTCTATGAGTAGTCAAGCATATTACATGAGGGGTTAGGGAAAGTGGCCTTGATGATAGCTCTTACCACCATCCATCCAGTCATCAGTAGATGAATTCCAGGAGGAATTCCCTCATAGGGGAGGGAACAAGGGGGAAGACAACAGAAGTAAGGGGCCCTAGTTGTAGCAGTTTATTCCATCCCTCCTTTCCAAAAGGTTCTAAAAGACTGAAAAGGAGGACACTAATATAGAATTTGATTGGACAAGAAAATAAATTACTGCCTTTTAAGATTTACAGTTTTTTAAAGCTTTGTTTTTCATGAATAACTAGCAAAGCACAGTTAAGTTCTGAGAGTCTAACATTGCAGCCTCATCAGAAAAATGTTTCTTTTTCACTTATGTACCAAGCAGCTGTATTCTAGTCATTAAAATAACATTACTTGAGACTAAAGACTACATGATCAATAGATATGACTGACAAAAAGAAAAATAATGGGAATTGGAGAGCCTTGAAATACATTTTTCTGTCTGAAAATAGTAGATGGAAATTTTGTTTTAAGAATTCTAGCAGATGTTAGTTGCTTACAGAAACAATCCACGCAAAATCATTTGTAAACGTTAGCTAGCTACCATTTGAATATAGGGGGATTCAGAAACAATGAACATTCCATTCCTGTCAAGGGTTTAAGTAGTCAGGAAAGATGAAGAAATTCATTCTAAGGAAATTAAGAGTAAAGTTTTACTCTCAAATAAGAACTCTTGTAATTATAGAGAGGAAATAAGTAGCATTGGCAAGAATATCATGAAACTTGGCAGCATGGTATAGCATCATGGTTAATGGCATCATTAACTATGACAGTGACATCATTAACCATGACAATGACAATTATTTTATGACAGGAAGAAAGCTGAATAACAACTGATTGATATGAACTATATTAACCCTTTTTCTGACCTGAGAGGGTCAGGTTTTATAGATATAGTTATGCTCTTTCTACCTCTCACTTTTAAAAGATAATAGAAAATTTCTCTGCTTAACATAATTCACCCCTCTGTTTAATGTTTAAAATTAACTTAAATGTTAAACAATTATATATAATATCAATCAGTGATGAAACATTTATTATTTACTATCTTCCAGGTATTATGCTAAATACAGGACACACAAATCAAAAGCAAAAACCGTCCTTGCTCTCAGAGATCTTAAAATCTAATGGGAGAGACAGTCTATATGGCTAGAAACATGTAGAATATATACAGAATAGATAGAATGTAGCCTTGGAGGATAAGTGGGGAACAGCATCTAGGGGAATTGAGATAGGCCTCCTACTAGAGGTGGCATTGAGTTAAGTCAGGGATGGAGGTGAAGGTGGAGCCGAGAAGGAAGAGCCTTCCAAGGATCAGGGACAACCAATGCACAGAGATAAGAGATGATCATCATATGGGAGGAAAAACCAGTAGGCTAGTATTGTTAGACTAGTTTTGTAAAGTATAGTAATGTATAAAAAGAGTGAAAAATACTGCTTCTAGGGTTGTATCCCAAAGAGATAAGAAAAATGGGAAAGGGACCCACATGTACAAAAATATTTATAGCAGCTTTTTCTGTGGTAGCTAAGAACTGGAAATTGTGGGGATGGCCATCAATTTTGGAATGGCTAAACAAGTTGTAGTATATGAATATTATAAAATACCACTGCACTTTAAGAAATGATGAACAGGTGGATGTCAGAAAAACCTGGAAAGACTTATATGATCTGATATTGAGTGAAGTAAGCAGAAGCAGGAGGATATTGTACATGGTAAGAGCCACCGTGTGTGATGACTGATTTGGATAGATTTAGTACTTCTCAGCAAAGCAAGGACCTAAAACAATTTCAAAGGACTCATGACTGAAAATGCCATCCACACCTAGAGAAAGAACGATGGAGTTGGTATGCAGAGTGAAGCAGACTGCTTTTTTGTTTTGTTTTTTCTTTCTCTTGTTTTCTCCCATTTGTTATAATTCTTCTATGCAATATTACTAATGTGAAAATGTGTTTAATAGCAATATATGTGTAAAGTTCATATCAGATTGCATGCTGTCTTGGGGAGTGAACTGGAGCAAGGGGGAGAAAATTGGAAATTTATGGAAGTGAATGTTGAAAACTAAAAATAAATAAATTAATGAATTTTTAAAAAGGAAAGACAGGTAGGATGAAGGTGGTAAAGAGCTTTAAATGACAAATAGAGGTGTTTGTGTTTGATTCTAGGAGTAATAAGGAACCATTGGAATATGAGTGTGTGGGGGACAGGGAGAAAGGATGGAGGAAAGATAACACAGTCAGATCTACACTTTAGGAAAATTACTGTGGCTGTTCCATGAAGAATGGATTGAAGTGGGAAGAAGCTTGAGGCTGGGAAACCAACTGAAAGGTTATTATTACAATAGTCCAGTAAGACCTGAAATATGAGGAAGAACTGAAATAGAATAGTGGCATTGTGAAAGGAAATAAAAGAATATGTATGGTGGGGTGTTATAACTATAGAAATCACAAAACTTGATAAGAGGCTGGATATAAAGAGTGAGTGTAGGGGTGGCTAGGTGGCGCAGTGAGTAGAGCATCGGCCCTGGAGTCAGAAAGACCTGAGTTCGGATCCGGCCTCAGACACTTAACGCACACACAAACAAAAAACCTAGCTGTGTGACCTTGGGCAAGTTACTTAACCCCAATTGCATAAGAGAGGACGTGATTCTGCCGCTGAGGTTATGAGCTTGAGTGATTGGGAAGATGGTGGCAAACTTAATAGCAGTAAGTAAATTTGGAAGAGGGGTGGCTTTAGGGGGAAAGAGAAGAAGTTCCATCTTTGATGTGTTGAGTTAGACATGTCTATGGGACCTCCAGTTTGGAATGTCCAGTAGGCAGTTGGTGATGCAAGACTGAGTCTCAAAAGGGATTAGCACTGAAAAAACACAGATATATGCATGTGTACATATATACATACATGTATACATTTATAGAATCAGTAATATAGTGATGAAAATTGGACCCAAGGGATTTGAGGATATTGATAAGTGAAGTTATCTAGATAAAACAGAAGAAAGTCCAGGAGAGATAGTTAAGGTATACCTACACTCAGCATGAGATGGATGAACATGCAACAAAAGAAGAAATGATCAGATTGGAGGAAAATCAAGAATACTCTCAGGAAAATTCAGAGAGGGCATGGAATCTAAGAATGTAAGATAATCAACAGTATCAGATTTTGCAGTGATATTGAGCAAGATGAGAATTAAGAAAAGAACATTAGATTTTCCAATTTCTTTCAGAGATCAGTGGGATTCAAAAAGCCACCCTAGCAAGGGGTGGCTAGGTGATGCAGTGAATAGAGCACCTTCCCTGGAGTCAGGAGGACCTGAGTTCAAATCTGGCCTCAGACACTTAACACTTACTAGCCATGTGACCTTAGGCAAGTCACTTAACCCCAATTGTCTTGCCCACTCCCCTCCAAAAAGCAAAAAAATAAAAAGATTTAGCAAGATGGTGGAGTAAAAGCAGGAACTTACTTAAACTCATCCCCAATTACCTCAAATGCCTGTAAAAAATGACTGGAAGCAAATTTTAGAGCTACAGAACACACAAAATGACAAAGGTGTTGAGCATAAGGCAAAGAAAGAAGGGGGCAGAATTGTCTATGAGGAGATGAACTCCATTTATTTTTCTTCTTGAAAAATATTTTAACTATCATGAGCTTGAGAAATATCACAAATATGAGCTTTTTCTATTGAAAGAAGAGTAGAAAAAGAGGACTTTATATGAAGCCATGAATTTTCACTACTCAAGTTTGGGTTGTTTTTTTCATGTATTTCTAATTTAGCATAGTCATTATAGTACTGCCCTGCTTATTAGTATTCCTTTCTGAATTTCTGCTCTCTTTTGTTTATTTTTGACACCTTTCTTTCTCTTATCCCCTATCTTTGTTATCAATATCATTGCTACAACATTTCACTTCTTATTCTAAATACCTCCCTGCCAAAATAATAAAAGATTTTCCTTTACCTGTAATAACTGTAGACTGGCAAAAGAAATCCATACACTGGTCATGCCTAAGAATGCCTGTCTCATTTTGCATATCTAGGCTATCACTTTTCTCTCAACAAGGAAGCATTCTTCATCATCACTCTTGTAATGCTAATTTCTCATTAGATTGACCACAATTCTTATGTCTTTCAATGTTGTTTTCCTTTGTAAACTTATAGTTATGTAAATTGTCCTCCTGGTTTTCTCACTAGTTCATGATAATCTTTCAAAGTTTATCTACATCTAACTCTTTTGTCATTTTTTAGGGCACATTAGCATGTTTTCATATCAGTCTACCAGATAGTGTTCAGACACTCCCTCATTAAGGCACTTACTTTGTTTCCAGGTTACTACTATAATAAAAGTATGATTATTAATATTATTGTGCATTTTCCCTTCTTTTTCTTTGATCTCCTTGGATTATAAGACTTATGGTAGCATCACTGACTTATAGGGTGTCCATAGTTCAGTGAATTTTTGAATATAGCTCTAAATTGCTTCCTAGATTAGCTGTACCAATTCGTAGCTCTTTCAATATATTTCTGTTCAATATTTCAGTATTTTCAATAAAGACTACCCATTTTATTGTCATGTAATTGGGCAAATGTGTCCAATCACTTCTCTCATTTCTTTTCTGGGTTATGAATTCTTTTTCCATTTTGATACTGAAAGTGCTTTTTTTCTTCTAATTTTCTCAGATAAATTTTTCCATTTTTTAGTTCTTTGAAAATTGGTTCCCACTCTGTTTATTAATTAATTTTATTTGTTTTGCATTTTAGTTATCTCCTTGCATTTTGAAAATACCTGTTTTTGTTTAATTGCATGCATTTTAATTTGCTCTTTTTTATTTATGAAAGACTTCAGATTTATATATATATGTATATATATATATATATATATATATATATACACACACATTGATACACACACACACACACACACAATTTCCTCTAAAGATTGCCTTAGCTGCACCTTAGAAGTTTTCATATGTTGGCTTTTGTTATATTTTTCTTTAATCATTTATGCTTATTTGATATATTGGTATTATTATTATTAATTGACTTTATTTTTAGGATTAAATTATTTAATCTCCATTTAAGTTTAAATAATTTAAAAGGCATTTTATCTATTATAATCTTTCATAACATTATGATCATTAAAAGATGTGTTTAGTATTTCTTCTCTTCTTCATGAGTTTGCAAGTTTTATGTGACTTAGCACATCGCCATTTTGTATTAAAAGTGTCATGCACAGTTGAGAAATATTTCTTTCTATTCACATTAAATAATCACCAGAAATCTATCTTACTGAACTTTTCTAAAAACCTACTAAGGTTTTTCTCTTCTTTCATGTTTATTTTTTTTTTTGTTAGATTTTGTTCAAGATGTGAAAGAAGCCCATTGCATTTCCCAATTATTAAAATATTGCTATTTCTTACTAATTTTATTATTTTTCCATTAATTTAATTTTTATTAAATTTTCCTCATAGTACTCAGTATGTATTTATTGTATTCCTGTTATTTAATGATCTATGGTGCCTCTAAATATGATGTTATTTCTCAGTTTATCCTTTTTCACTATGTCTATTTTTACTATTTTCTGAGATCATTACTACCTTTGTTTTTGCAAAATTCATCTGGAGTATGACGAATTCTTCTGAAGTCCTTTAGTACAACTCTGTGAATCTTTATTTCTTGTAAACAATATATTTATTGGATTCTGTACTGTCTTTTTTTCATTATTCTGACTTTGGCAAAGACTTCATATACAAAGAATATAGAAATAGTATTGTGCATGAATCCATAAATTTAAATTATATGTAGTTTGATTTATTTAGGGAGGGGATTAAATATCAAGCAGAGCATATTAATTATAAACATGCCCTGCAAGTTTATGTCTCCCTCTGAACCTCTTCATTTCTGTACATTTAAAAATGCTTCAATATACCTCATTTTGGGAGGAGAAGGGAGCATCACGGTGCTAATTTCTTTCTAACAATCTCTTTTTTTCTTTTTTTTTTCTTTGTGGAGGGCAGTTGGGGTTAAGTGACCTGCCCAAGGTCACATGGCTAGTTTTTGTGTTAAGTGTCTGAGGTCACATTTGACCTCAGGTCTTCCTGACTCCAGGGCTGGTGCTCTATTCACTGCCACTGCACCACCTAGCCACCCCTCTACCAATTTCTTTTCAAAGTAATATCTCAAATTTTTATGTATTGTCAGAAAGAGTAGGTTAGTCAGAATATGATGAAAATTCAATTATTCCTGCTTCCAGACACTAACTCAGAATATTCAGATTCTCAAGCAAGACTATATTATTGCCTCAGTGTTAGATGAAATGACAGATAAAACTGTTACACTTGATATAACTAAAGGAATTATTGCTCTTTTATTATATTGTAGACCCCTTTGCAAGTCTATGGACCTCTTTGAAGGCTGAATATGCATATATATGAATAAAATCATATATGTATATATATATATATATGAAGAAATAAATTTCATTTTATTTTTTGGAAAATGGTTTTATCTTAAAAATCTTACCCCGTAAACATATTTTGTTGCAAATGAATTTAAAGCTTCTATTGCCCTCTACAAAGTGAAGATAGACTTCTCTCAAAAACAAAACAAAACAAAACAAAACACCAGAAGTACCCAATGTTTTTTAAGTTAAATTCCAATTTTAACAAGTATTTTGTTTTGTCCTAAATTCTGTGGATGTATTCATCCGTCTATGGCAAGGTCAACATCTTTTACACTTTATATCACAAAGAATAGCATTAGAAAACCATGATTCAACTTTAATGCCATCAGCTTAGGGATAATTTTTGAAAGAGTTCTAAAAAATCTCCATGTTTTCTCTTTTCAAAGCAATTGACAGAGATTTTGTATCACAATTTCATTGTAGTACAACATTGACTTTTGCATTTGAAAAAAAATGTAGGTCTCTACTCTTTTTCCCTATATGCACAACATAAGGGAAAAAAAACCTTAAATTTTTAGTAGCATACCTAACAGTGACTTTAGGACCTTCAATTTTTATCTTGTTTGTATTTGAAAGGATATCTACAAGCAGGCTAACCAATAGAAAAAAAATCCTTTCTTTTAATGTCTTCCAATAAGAGATTCTATTTTTCTTCCAGAAAAGAATGAAAATGGGACAGCTAGGTAGCACAGTGGATAGAGCATTGGCCCTGGAGTCAGAAGGACCTGAATTTAAATCTGGCCTCAGACTCTTGACATTTACTAGTTGTATGACCCTGGGCAAATCACTTAAGCCCAATTGCCTCACAAAAAGGAAAAGAATGAAAACTGTATCCTTTACATGAAAGAGTTCTTCAAGATGTCTTTTTGACAGCCAAATGGTATCTGTGTGGTAGAAAACACTACATGTCTACTTTCGTTTCTTAATAAACTTTTAAAACATTCAGTGATTTAGAGACCTCCTTCTGATAAAGTGAATGACTTCTATTTGTTGACAAACCTTCTTTCAGAGTTGTCAGAAGAGTCATAGTTGCCAATGAATATCTTTGTAAGATGCAATGAGTTATGATGATGCTAATGAACAAAACCAGATGTATTATTAAGCATCACAGGAGCTCCATCTGTGCAAAATATAAAGTTTCTCTTTACAGCCAAAATTTTGTTTGAAAAACAAACAAAACCCAAAACCTCGTGTGTTTACCTTTTCCAAATTAAGGACTTTTGTAGTTTCCAAAAGGAGATCACAATCTGTTAGCAATGATAAGTTACTTTATATAACACATTTCAACAGCAGTTATACTCAATAGCCCACTTATCTATTTCTGTTACAAATGTACCATGCTACCTTTTGGGGCATTAAAAATTCTTATTTAAACCATATAATTTTGCAAAACATTGACCAACATAATGACAAAAAATGCTAGAGGGAGAAGACTGTAAAGTAATGTAGATGTCTAGGTCACTAAAATCTGAAAATAATGATTGAGTGACTACTATGCACGGAAGTGTTTGGTAAATGGCCAACTCAAGTATCTGTGGTTAGGAGACCATGGTCTCATGTGATCTAGGGGCAGATCTAGAAACTATAGCAATTTTGAAATAGTGATAAGTATAAGTAATATTCAAGAATCTGCAATAATTGTAGTAAGATATGAAGATATTTGTGATTTCTTTGGTGATACCACAGGTACAGTCAGGTGGGAAAGTAGATATTGTGTTGGACTTAGAAACAGTCAAACCTAACTCTGAATTCTGTCTTAGACACATTAACTGTGTGATAATAGGCAAATCACTTAACCTCACTCAGACTTAATTTGCTTTCCTATAAAAAGGGAATAATAATAACACTTATTCCACAGGTGAGAGTCAAATGAGAAAACATATGTAAAACATTTTATAAATTTTAAAGAACTTTATAAATGTTAATGATTATTGTTATAATGATTTATACTCATAATTGAAGGAGAAGCTAAATATAAGTTAGAGGTTAGTGAAAAAATATTCGTTTTCTTCATCTAAGTTCCCAGACTCCCTGAAATATATCTATTGATCCCAAATTTAAGAATCCTAACTAGACAAACTAGTGATCCAGACCCATTTGATGGAAGATCACCTTGGTATAGTTCAAATAAGTAAATAGGAGAGATATCCTTAGTTATGGCTTGAATTGTTTTATGAATGGTGCATATATTGGAAAAAATGAATGTAATGGTGTGTAAGAGGCTGAATTATAGATTCACCTTTAGGAAATGGGGGTTGGGCCAAGGATTAAGGTTGTCTTAGACTCAAAAGACTGGAAAAAAAAGACATTAACCCCAGCTAGGTCACTGGAAATTAACCCAGGAGTACTACCAGTATACCATCAGAAAATAGAACCTTTTCTAATTGTGAACTAAATGATGAAAAATATGTTGATTATCATCGAGGGGAACATTATTACTTGGAATGGAGAAAGCTGATGCCCATAGAACCAATATTAAGAAATAAGTATGAGATCCAACTTTACTTCCAAGGATTGGAACAAGTTGATATAGTTTTTTCTTAAATGATACTGGCATTCAGAAAATATTGAAGAATCTTCATAATCAGATAGGAATATTTAAATTTGATATATCTATTTAAGAAAAAAATTACAAAGGGCCTAGTATAAACAGGGGAGAGAGAGTTAGCCAATCAATGAAAACTTGTGAAATAATCATTATATTTCAGGGGTTGTTCTAGATTTTAGGGATACAGGGACACAAATGAAATTCTTTGCCCTCAAGGAACTTACATTTATGTCTACAAAGTCATTCAACAAGTATTTATTTAATACCTACTGTACTCTAGGCACTGTGTTAAGTTCTGGGGATACAAATAAAGGAAAAAGTATTTGCTCTCAAGGTCACAGTTTTATGGGGGGGGAGAGAAAAATGAAAGCAGCTGTGTATAAACTATATACATACAAATGCACGCACACACACACACATACACACACACACATATATATACATACATATATACACATGCATATTTGATAAACTAAAGACCTCAAATAGAGGGAAGATATTTTAATTCAGTAAGTAAATATAAGATGGGGGAAAGGAGAGGAGGTAGCAGCTGGAGATATAAGGTAATATTCATAGAGGACATGGTATTTAAGGTGATTTTTGGAAGAAGACACATAGATGGGAGATGAAATGCAAAGAATAATTGAGTGAAACATAGAGTGGATAAAGGAGACTAATCTACTATAAAACTGGAAACCAGGGCTAACTCAACTTGTAAAGGTCTTTAAATGCTAAACAGATTATGTATTTTTTCCTGGAGGCAATAGAGAACCCTTGGAATTTATTGACCTATGTACTGTAAGATTACTACTTTGGCAGTTGTGTAGAGGACAGTTAGGGGAGAGATTTGAGTCAGAGTAAACACAGACTGTTGCAATTATCCAAGTGAGAATGAATGAAGGACTGAACTAGTGCAATAGCAGCTGAGTACAGAGATTGGGGCAGAAAGGAGAGAAGTGGAGGCATCTGGGAAACTGATTGGATATATAGGGTGAGGGTGCAAGAGGAGTCACACATGACTCTGTGGGTGATAACCAAGATGACTATAAGAACAATGGTGGCATAAAAAAGGAAATTCAGAAGAAAGGTGAGTTTTTGGGAAAAAGACAGTTATTTTCAGGATGTAAGTTTTTGGCATTTACAGTACATACAATTTGAAGTATCCAATAAAGAATTGGTGATGTGTGACATGGGAGGGACTATGCATGAATTAGATCTTGAATCATCTTCATAGAGATAATAATTGAATTCATGGGAATTGAGGAGGTCATAGAGAGAAAGTGAAATAGGACCCAAGACAGAATCTTACAGTATACCCAAATATAGGGGAAAGGAAATAAATGATGGTCTAGCAAAGGAAACTGAGAAGGAACATTTGGACGGGCAGGAGAAACAAGGATGTCCACTAAAACTCAGGGAGGTGAGGTGATCTAGGAGGTAAAGATGATAAGCAGTGTCAAAAGGTTCGAGGAGGAGTGTTGAGAAGAGATAAATATATTTGGTAAGCTTTTAATGTTAACTTTGGAGAAAGTGGTTTCTTCTGAGTGATGAAGTCTGAAGCCAGATTGCAAGGAAAGGAATTAAGAAGGGAATGAAAGGAAAAGAAGTTGTAATGAATGTAGATTACTTTTTCTGGGTGTTTATCCCTAAAAGGGGTAGAGCAATAGCATGAGGGAATCTTAAGATCAGGTGATTTTTTTTTCCCCAAGGTTGGGAGAGACCTGTACATATTGCTAGACAGTGGAGAATATAGGTTCAAGATTAGGGAGACAGAATGGATGCTTGTGGTGGTAACCTACTGGAGAAGACAGAAGAGGATGAGAATCAGGTAAAAGAAGGAGGCTTTGGCTTTTATAAAGACAAAGGTCATCTCAACTAGGCTATTGAAGACTCGGGTAAAAGGCAGAAAGAACAAAGGAAAAGAGGGAATTCATAATGTCCTCTGAATATTCCCTCAGTACCATAATCACTACCTTCTTACATCTAAAGAGTTGTCAAATAAAACAGATATTTCACTTTTTGTCCTTGGCTTCTGAGGGTAAAACTAGGAATAATGGGTGAAAATTCTTGAGATTCAGATGCAGGTTTAATGCAAAGAAAACACCTTCCAAAATTTTTTAATGCTGTCCCAATGAGAAAGTGGAATGAGGAAGGTGTAGTTTCTTAAACACTAGAGGATTTAAAGCAACATCTAGGTGACAACTTTTCAGAACTATTATATAAAGGATTTTGTTCAGGTGAACTAAATAACATATAATTTTTTCAAACTCTGATATTCTGTGAAATGTGATTTCAGCAACAAATGAAACACTTTTGATAGCTTGTTTTAGAGGAAAAAATGCCTCATAATGTCTCAATTTAAAAAAATGAATAAAATATAAGATCTTCTATTTAACATCCAAATATCTTCATAATATGACCCCATTCTATTTTTTTGAGTCTTCTTATACTTTACAGTACCCTATGTGCTTTACAATCCAATGTCACTGATCTCCTTCCTGTTCCTATGACAATTGCAGACATTTTCACTGACTATCCACCATCCATGGAATTATCTTCCTCCTCATCTCTGCCTCCTGTCTTTCTTGAAATATGAGTTTTCTGCAGAAAACCTTTCATTCTAGTACTTTCCCTCTGTTGATTATTTCCAGTTTATCCTATATATATAGCTTGAAGATAGTAATTCACATGCTCTCTCTCAGTTGGTGAGATATTTGAAAACAGGGACTGCCTTTTATGTCATTTTTGGCAACTTTAGCAATTAGCAGAGTTCTGGCACTTAGTGCCACATAATATGTCTATTGACTGACTGATTAAAATAAAAGCAAAAAAATTCAAAGAAGGGTGGTTATTGTAAGAGATTTTTTTAAAGCAATTGGGGTTAAGTAACTTGCTCAAGGTTACACGGCTAGTCATTATTTATGTGTGGGTGCTCATTTTCTGAGACCGGTTTCGATCTTGGGTCATCCCAACTCTGAGGCCAGTGCTCTTATTCACTGTGCCACCTAGCCGCCCCCATTGTAAGAGATTTTAATTTATAGTTTATTTATTTCATCTGAACAAGAATCTTCTATAATCCTCCATTTCTGAAATGTGTAACCCAGACCCTGTTAAAAACTAAAAGTGAATTTCTTTAGTTTTAGTCCTTGTTTGCCCAATAAGAAAATTATATTATTACTGAAACTAGCATGCAAATTAAAAGTTTTCACAATCTTCTGAGTCATGTTTATCATTCTTTGGCTAATGAAATGCAGCTTTTTCTTCCAGGAAATGCTGCAGCAGATTCTTCGTCCAATGAAAATCTGCATGTTTTCCTCTGAACTAATGGTACTGAGCAGGGTAATACCCAGGTTTCTTCAAGGATCACCTTCCTAATTTATTTTAAATAGTGTTTGAGATAAGGGTAGGTTGGTTTCTTAATCAATCTTTTTATTTCTGCAGTGGTGCTTTCATTAGTGAGATCAGCCAGAAAGAGTAATCCATTATGTATAGAGCATGTTCTTAAACTTTAGCTAATTCACTAGATTGATGACTGCAGTGCAGGGAAATTGACTAAGTTAGGAGTTCATATTTTGTGGCTGAAATCATTGTGTCTCTTAGTCTATTAAAGAATTAGATTTCTTTTTTTTTAATGAACAAAAGAAAGCATGTTCTGAGTGCTCCAAGCTATTAAAGCTTTTGGAATATCTTGTATAATGGATTGGGCATAAAGTTTGCATCAATAAGAACTGAGTTCAAATGGTTTCTCAGATACTTACTATGTGACTTTGGCAAAGTCACAATCTCTCCAAGTCTCAATACTTTCATCCATAAAAAGAGGATAACTATATGTATTGTTTAAATGAAAAGCTGTATGGCACTTTGGAAATTGTGAAACACCATATAAATATCAGTTATTGTCAACTCAACCTTTGATAATTAATAGATGTATATAATCATGGGCAAGTGAGTGAACCTCTTTGAACTTCAATGTTTTCATCTGTAAAATGGGTATAATAATGCCTTTGGTACTAACCTCACAGGGTCACTAATAGAATCAAATGAACTTATGTATGTCAAATGTTTTATAAACTTTAAATCACCATAGCAACATCTGCTTTGTTATTTACTTCCAATTGTTGATGATTACGTTTTTAAAGTAAAAACTTATGCATCAATTTGAATACATAATTTATTGTTTTTCACTAATATTCTGTACTGATATCTCCAAGTAGCATAAAGATGATCTTGGGTCCTCAAGGTCGATGCCAGAAGGACACAAGCTCTGAAAATAACCTACTAATAGGAAAAAGTTGCAAGCTTATATCTCCTTGTCAGGCAATCATTATAAAGCCATCACAGACCAGAGAGAAAGGTACATTATGAAAGGATTGACTATCAGATGATGCTTTAAAAAAGCAAAAACAGTCTATAAGCTATTAGTTAGGGCAAAGAGCAGTTATTATCTGCTTAAGTGTAGAGAGCACTTGAAGTGATGAAATCATGTTTCCTTGAATTATCAATATGCTGCCAAGTTGATATTTCTATTAGAGAGGTCTGATCATGTCACCTCCATACTCTAAAACTTCAGCATTTCCATATTGTTTCAAGTTAAAATATACATCTTTAACCTACTTTGAAATCCTCTACAACATGACTCTCCCCAGCTTTCTTGTTTTATTTATTATTATTTATTTTCATGAATAATCTGTTGCCATCAAACTATACCGCTAGCTACGTGCCATATTTCCTTCTATCTCTAACATCTGTTCTTTGCATAGGTAGTTCCCCACATCTGGAGTGCATTTGGTCATTTTGTTTCCACCTTATACCATGCTTAGTCAGTCAGCTCAGTCAGTTATTAATTGCTTATCACATACCAGGAACTAAGATTAAGCATTAAAAATGAAAAGAATTGCTTGAACTCTCTCCATCATGTGTCTGTGCTATCCTACCCTCAAGTCCCTTGCTGAGTTCTCACCTCTTACAAGATTTTAGTTCTTTCCTTTCTTTTGAATGAGAAGAAAAAACAAATATCTTTCTAACTTAGTCTCACAAGTCTGAGAAGCCAGGTAAGGAAAATACTGGAATTCCTCCTTCTGTTTGTCCACTTTATTTCCTACTAAATTCCTTTCTGGGACTAGGAATTTTATAATCTCTTACAAAATCTTCTGTGGCACAGTTGGCATTTGGGATTATACATTGACAAAGTATGACACTTTTTTATACTAAAAATCTTGCAAAACATAGACATAGAAGGACCATTTAAAATGATAAATAGTATCTAAAACAAAAAATTAGCATTGTGTTCAATGGATAAATGCTAAAAAATGACCAATAAATACAGAATTAAAACAATGATTCCCTCATATTATTGTTATTTGAGATAGTTGTAGGAATTCTAGCTGTAGCAATTAGAAAAGGAAAAAAAGCAATTAGAAGCATAGCACAAACATATTTATTGAGTCGCTATGGTTTGCTTAGAGAATCACAAAAGAAACAGAAACATTTACTAGTTTTTGTGACATACAATTACAAAACATTTCTATATAGCAATAATAAAATACAAAAGGAAATTACAGCAAGGACAATCTTATTCCAGATATTTACAAAAAGCATAAAATATCTAGGAGTCAATTTTTCCAATGAAAACTCAAGATTATTGTAGACATAATTATAAAATGTCCCTTAAATAATAATGAATGACAAGGAACTGGAGGAATACCCAGTGCTCATTGGTGATTCATGACAATAGAATAAAATACTAGTTAAATTAATTTACATATTTAGTGCTTTATGAATCAAACTACCAAAGGGATACTTTATGGACTAGACAAAATAATGAGCAAATTTATATGAAGTAACAAAGTATCTATAATATGAAGTGAAACAATGAAAAATACTAGAGTATCATTAAATTAGAATATCATTAAAAGTATTTGACTTTGGTTAAATGTAAATTAGTATATCATTAAAATTATTTGTCTTTGGTTAAAAATGGAAAAAAATTCTCAATGAAAATTGTTAATCAAGGAAGAATAAAAATCATTTGACTCAGTTACTTATGTACTCTGCATCTTCAAAATGAAAACTTTCTGGGAAAGAACTGCTTTTTGATTAGACTGGCAAAACTGGAAAGCAATTTAGTAGAAATTAGATTTAGACCACCATGTTATGTTATGTGCCATAATAAATGAAACACTTAAATGTAACCTGAAAAATAAAGGTCATTATATATGGACTGTTAGGTGGCACAAGTAAATAGTTTTGGACATGCTATCAGTCAGACCAGATTTCAGATCTAGACCCAGACATTATGACTTCATCTGTGTGACCCTGGGCAAGTTCTGTAGCTACTATCTGTCTATAATGGCAAATGAAGGAGTACTTTGTTCCTTGTTTTTCAAGCACTTAACTCCTTGTTTCAGCTCTTCAAGTGCCTTTGGGACTCACCTGTGATTATATCAAGTTTTTTTTTTTTAGAAACAGGACCTGTGAAGCCCACAGTAGGAGCAACTTGTCAAAGGCAGGAACAGGAAGGACTTAAGAGGAAGGGTGGAACAGCAAGGAGTAGAGGAGATAAAAACTTGAGCATGAGTTGGGACTGAGCAGAATTGGGAAGAAGGATGCCTATAGTGCCAGTACTCTGTCTGTCTGTGCTGTCTGTGTTCATGTTACTTTGTCAGACCAGTCTACTGACAGAAACCCTGGGCAAGTCACTTACCCCCAATTGCCCTCCAAAAGCAAAAAAAGAAAAAAAAGAATTCCAAACTCTTGACAGTTATATGAAGAAATTCTTTAAATGATTAATAATAAGATAAATATAAATAAAAACAGCTCTGGAGTTTTACTTCACACGAGCAAACTGGCAAAAATGGAAATATTTAATGTTGGAAGGAATATAGAAAGATGAAAATGACTGAAGTATTCATATTTGCCCTTGACCCAGAGATTATACAGCAAAGTGTGTCCTCTTCATAGAAGTAAGTGATAAAAAATCCCAATGTGTAGTAAATATTTATAGAAGAATATGTTGTAATATAAATATATATATAGGAAAGAACTGGCAAAAAATAACATTGATGTTAGGTGATGGCGGAATGCCTTAACTAGTTCTGGTATATGAGTACTATAACTATAATGAATACAAAGAAAATATGACTTATAGCAAAGATAAATAAGCAGAACCATGTAGGTGACGTAAAAATAAACTATCAAGATCAATATTAATAAAACATATTTTGAAAAGGAAATTACATTAAAATGCAATATAAATGTAAGGAAAGAAGGCAAGAATAAAGGAAAGAAGGAAGGAAAGAAGGAAGGAAAGAGAAAATCATTTAGCAAGCAATTACTCTGTAATAGGCAAAGTGCTAAGCCTGGGGATACACATAAAGCAAAAAGAAATATTATTCTTTCCCTCAAAGAATTTGCATTCTAATGGGAAGAAACGAAACATAAAAAGGATCTGAAAAATGGAAGGTAAGTAGGAGCCTGGTCAGGGTGGGAAAGAATGGTTTTGCAGGTCAAAAACTTATGAACAGGATTGGAAAAATGCAGGCAGTCTGGACTGGGCCCTCTACAAAATGGAGATTCTAGAAAAAGTCAAGGATGAGAAAAGGTGTGCAGTGGTGTTTGTGGAAAGATATTCTATTGTGGGTAGGCTGTAGAGGTGTTAGAATGTTCCAGAATGAGGAGGAACCAGGTGATGAGGAAAGTTACAAAATGAGAGAGCAGTAGAGGCATAGTTTTGAAATCTAGAAATCAGGGACAGGGATGGGAATGAGGGTATCAGGGCAGGCTAATGTGGTCCCTTCCCCAAAAGGGAGACTCAACAAGGAATGCAGAATGGGAAGAGCTTTATTATTTCTTTCACATTTAAAAAATTTTATTTTTTTATTCATGTTTGCAAGTGATCACTTATATTTTACCTATGTTTTGTATCTCTTCCCATAGTTAGTAAATTCTGTACTCACTTGGTTAGATGGATTAGCGAATAAACAGATGATGTTACCTTACTCATTTACAAAATCTGTTTCTGGGGTCAACTAGAATCAATCTGATCTCTTTTCTTTTTTTTTTTTTTTTTTTTGGGTTAACAAGCTTACTTTAATCAAACAAACATACATTACCTAGTTCAGGGGAAAAAGGTCAGCACCCCAAACTTCAGAGTTAAAGAACTTACAGATCAGACAGGCTTCCAAACTGTCCCAACATTACATGCATCAATACCAAATCACAGTTACCAGAGAGGGAAGCATCAACATCTGGGTTTTCAAAGCCGGGGGGCTCTCAACAACGGCTTCCCAGAGTCTCATCTGGTCAAATCACACAACACTTCTCAAAGTGAGCCCCAAAGCAAAGCCTCTCCTCAGGGTTTATATAGCCTTCTCCTGGCTCAATTATTGTAACAACCTCCTTGACCCACTGCCCAATCACAAAAGTATCAAGGTGTGGGCTTTCCTGAAAAACAAGCCTCCCACCACAGGCTCCAGGTGCACTTAAGCTAGGGGCAGGGAAGATCTTTAAATCTGCATTTCCATTACATTCGGCCCCAAGATCTTTCATGCCTATAGCATACACAATTTACATTTGAATTAGCACTAAAACATCTCTTAGGTCACATTTTCCAGGTACGTAAGAAAATCACAATATAATCTCAAAATACAATAGTTCAAGTCTTCCACTCATGGTGCAAATGTTAACTCAGTCACTTATAAGTAAAATGAAAAAATAGTCACTCTTAAGTTAACTCGATCAGTTACATCAGTTTTCAAAGTACAAGTCTTCCACTCATGGGGCAAAGTCTTGATTAGCTCAATTAGTTTCTTATCTGTAACAATATCTCAAAGTACAATTAGTCACTTATTCAGTAAAGTCTTACTAAGTATGCCCATAGCATAGACAATTTACATTTCAATTATCACTAACCATCCCTTAAGTCATATTTTCAAGGTACATCTAAAGTTACCAAAGTGGCCACTGGGTCTTAAACAAAGTACATTGCATTTTCACATCAATTCACAAAATACAAAGCATTATCACATAAAGTTCCCTTGGGAGGAGGGGGGTGTCCTTCCCACAACACTGCTCCAGCCCCTGCTTCCAAATCCAGAGAGGGAGCTGGGCAACAAAACCAAAGTGGGGTCCTTGGGGTCCATGGCACTTCACCCCACCCACCAGTCACAAGTCCATCCTCCCCCTGGGTCCCAAACTGTGGGATGCAGCAAGGAAACACAATCAGTGCCCCTGCTTTGCCTCACAGTCCTTATCTTGTCCTGTGGCTGAACTCCAAACTCCTGGGTTCCTTCTCCTCCAGCAGAAGGCAGCAGCTCCAGGCTTCTCCATAGGTCTCCATGCAGGCAGCTCACCATTCCTGCTCTCAGCTCAGTGAAGTCAGCACGCAGGCCGTTCTTCTCTCCTGCTCCATGGCTCCACAGAATTACAGCTACCACAACTGGGAAACAAACAATTATCCCAGCCCCCATACTTTCCTTTTACTCAGCAGATCCCATCCCTCGTCGCCATTTTGTAGCAGCAAGCACCCCAATATCCCCAGGGTGACTGCCAACACAGGTTCTTAGATCTGCTTTTCAAAAGGAAAGCAACTCAAAATGGGTTAACAAGCTTACTTTAATCAAACAAACATACATTACCTAGTTCAGGGGAAAAAGGTCAGCACCCCAAACTTCAGAGTTAAAGAACTTACAGATCAGACAGGCTTCCAAACTGTCCCAACATTACCTGCATCAATACCAAATCACAGTTACCAGAGAGGGAAGCATCAACATCTGGGTTTTCAAAGCCGGGGGGCTCTCAACAACGGCTTCCCAGAGTCTCATCTGGTCAAATCACACAACACTTCTCAAAGTGAGCCCCAATCTGATCTCTTTTCCAATAGAAATAATGCCATTAAAACTTGCTACCTATGTTTCATTTGGTGAGTCACAATTTTCTTGGACGAATTTCCTTCATTACTTAAAGGACACTTGCAACAAACAGTCTCTGGAGTCTTTCTAGATCTATGAGTTTATGAATTCTTTTAATAGTTGCATAGAAAACTTATACCGGGGGAAAACAACAACACTTTTATTACTCTAAATATATTTTGTTAGATTTCAGCCTGTTGAGAAACTTTGGGATTATGATTGTCACTTAAATGATTTGTTATACATTGTAGTTTTGTGTCTTATGCATACTTGCAAACATACAATCTATATCTTTGCCTTAGTCATTTGTAAATATTGCAAACAGAAAAATACTATGATCCAAGATCTCCAAAATGCACCTGGAAATAATGTCTAGATAGTCATAAATACATTAATCAACAGTCTTTGGATCTGGTCTTTTAACACTTAAAAAAATCCACCTAACTTTATTAGCTTTCATATTCCACTATTCCCTCTTGTCCTTGAAGATATTACTAAGAAACATCTTTTATCTATCCCAGTTTTCTCTTCTGTATAGCAGAAAATAATACCAGGTAGGGATTGAGAAAGTAAAAAAGAAATAAGTAATATTTACAGAGAAATCCTGATATTTCTCAACTATTTTATCACAGTACATCTTGGGTATTGGAGAGGTGAGGGTAGTAGAAAGCTGGGGAGGGTGGTGGTGTAGTCAAAATGACAGAGTAAAAGCAGGAACTTTCTTGAGCCCCCCCTCCAACCACCTCCAATACCTGTAAAAATATGACTCTAAACAAATTTTAGAGCTACAGAACCCACAAAGTGACAGAGAGGAACAAATCTCCTGCTGAAGGCACCCTGCAGGCCAACAGGAAGGGGCTATTGCACAGATCTGGAAGCTGAGCCCAGTCTGATATGAATAACACAGACCCAGACCAGGGACAGCCCCAACCAGTGACCCAGACCAGCCAGAACAGACTTCAGGAGAGTGAATCATCAGCAATTGTGGCAGTTTCCAGACTTCACAAACCATAAACAACAAAGCAAAAGGTCAATATGAAACTCTGTTAGAACTGGGTGATAGAAGAGAATGGTCCAGCCCCTGCCCTGGGGTGAGAGGAGGTGGAGGTATGGGGGCTGCAGCTTCTGCTGTGTGGCTGCCTCTGGAGCTCCTGGCCTGCAGATCAGAGGGGGACCAAGCAACCATTCAAAGGGTAATCACTCTTGCTTTGACCTGCTTGGATCTGGGTTGCAGTCTTGGGTGGTGTTCTGGGGTGAGAAATACCAGTGTCCAGAGTTTGTGGTGGCTATAGAGAGTCCACCTTCCTCATAGCTCTGACAACATTTGCAAAATCCCCAGCAATTTGGGACACAGCTTTCTCCATTCTGGAAGCAGAGTTCTACCATGGCAAAGAGCTCAAAAGTCAAGTTATTGGCTAGCAAGATGAGCAAGCAAAGAAAGTGCAATCAGACCACAGAATCCTTTTTTGGGGAAAAAAGGATCAAAACATGGAACTAGAAGAAGACAAAAAGTGAAAACTCCTGAATCAAAAGCTTCCAAGAAAAATATGAATTGTTTACACACCATGGGGGGGTGGGGGCTAAAGAAGGATTTTGAAAATCAAATAAGAGAAGTGGAGGAAAATTGGGAAGGGAAATGAGAATGATGCAAGAAAATCATGAAAACAGGTCAACAGTCCACTAAGGGAGACCCAAAAAATGCTGTAGAAAATAACACCTTAAAAAAATAGACTAACTCAAATGGCAAAATAAGCCCAAAAAGCCAATGAGGAAAAGAATACCTTAAAAAACCAAATTGCCCAGATGGAAGAGGAATTTTAAAAGCTTATTGAAGAGAATAATTCCTTCAAAATTATATTGGAGCAAATGGAAGCTAATGACTCTATGAGAAATCAAGATACTACAAAATAGATAAAAAGAAATGAAAAAATAGAAGGCCACGTGAAATATCTCGCTGGAAAAAAACCACTGACCTGGAAAACAGATCCAGGAGAGAAAATTTTTAAAATCATTGGACTACCTGAAAGCCATGACCAAAAAAAGGGCTTAGAAATCATCCTTCAAGAAATTCTCAAGAAAAATTGCCTCAATATTATAGAACCAGAGGGCAAAATAGAAATGGAAAGAATTCACTGATTGCTTCTTGAAAAAAGATCCCCAAAAGAAAACTCCTAGGAACATCATAGCCAAATTCCAGAATTATCAGGTCAAGGAGAAAATATTTAAAGCAGTCAGGAAGAAACAATTCAACTGTTGTTGAAACACAATCAGGATAACACAAGATCTGGCAACTTCTACACTAAGGGATCAAAGGGTTTGAAATATGATATTCTGGAGAATCACCTACCCATCAAAAATGAGCATAATGCTTCAGGGAAAATATGACTATTCAGTGAAATAGAGGACTTTCAAGTATTCTTGATAAAAAAATCAGGGCTGAACAGATAATTTGACTTTCAAATATAAGAAGCAAGAGAAGCATAACGAAGTAAACAGGAAGATTGTAAGGAACTTATTAAAGTTGAACTATAAAAATTCCTACATGGAAAAATGATAATTGTAACTCATGAGCCTTTTCTCAGTATGAGGATAGTTGAAGGGAATACGTGTGTGTGTGTGTGTGTGTGTGTGTGTATGTATGTATGTGTATGTATAGGAGAATATATGTATGTATAAATACATATATGAGTGTGTATATGTTTGTACATGTATATGTAGACAGAGAGCACCAGATCAATTGAGTTGAATAGGAAGGGATTATATGTAAAAAAATAAAATTAAGAGGTGAAAGAGGTATATAATGGGAGGAGAAAGGGAGAGATAGAATAGGGTAAATTATCTCATATAAAAGAGGCAAGAGAAAACCCCTAGGAATATGATGGCCAAAATGATATTTTGGGAATGGGTCAACCTTACTCTCATTGAATTTGGCTTAAGGAGAAAATGACATACACAATCAATTGGGTATCTTACCCTATAGGAAAGTAGGGGGAAGGGGATAAGAGGGGGCATGATAGAAGGGAGGGCAGATTGGGGGAGAGGGTAGTTAGAAGAACATACTTTTGAAAAGGGACAGTGTCAAAATAGAAAATAGAATAAGTGGGAGGTGGGATAGGATGGAGGGAAATATAGTTAGTCTTTCACAATATAGCTACTATGGAAACATTTTGCATAACTACACATGCACAACATATATTAAATTGCTTATCTTCCCAGTGGGGATGGGTGAGAAGGGTAGAAGGGATAGAATCTGGGAATCAGATTTAAAAACAAATATTAAAGAAATTATTTTTACATGCAACTTTGAAATAAGATATACAGGCACTGGAGTATAGAAATCCAGCTTGCCCTACTAGGTAGTCTGATGGGGGATGGTGGAGGATATAAGAGAGAGCAGATTGTGGGAAGGAGTATTCAGTATGATTTCTATCTTGCGGTGGGGATAGGGGAAAGACAGGGAATAAATTTGTAACTCACAATCTTGTGGAAATGGATGTTGAAAACTAAAAATAAAAAAAAAGCTTTTTTTTTTAAACTGAGAATTAAAAAATCCAAAAAGAAAGAATTTATAAACTACCAAAGGGCAGAGAATTTATTTGAAAAAAATGAAATTTCTTCAATCATCTTACCTTTTATACTGAACAAACAACCTTCACATCCATAGTAATTTTGTTTATAAGTTTTAGAAACTTCCAATTTGAATCAAACTTCTTTTGGAGTAATGTAATTCAAAAGCATGTTATCATAATAATGATTATTTCATCTGAGATATATTCTCAGTATTTTATGCATAAAACTCTACTTGATATCAGTCGTGTAGGTTAAAAACGAAACACAAATCCCGATATGTATTATATGGTTTAGAGTTCCAAGTAGCTTCTGTCATAGTTTACATATTGCTGCCAATATATCTTGGGGTTCTGAGTCATCAGAAGCTAATCATCAGACATTAGAAGAATATTGGACAAATTAAGAAAAAAATCTCATGAGGTTATTTATCACTAAAGTTCTTCATTAGTTGAAAACTGGCACTAAATTGTATTTTCCATGAATATGAGAGACACAGTTTCTTATTAGAAATAAAGACATTTATTGAAAGTCTCACAGAAGCAATAACATTTCAAAAACTAAAACTGGGAAAATGAAAAACAACTGTCTGTGGTTGTGACATGTCTTGTAAGAGATAGGACACTGTCTCAAATAATGTGGTCATCCACTAGTTTGACGTTTAAAAAGTGCAGTTTTAATTACAAATTTTGAAGTAACATTCTTTTTAAACATATGCAAGTTCAATCTCTATTTTTGTATTATTATTTTCAATACACAACTTGAAATTATTATGTGCTTTTAAGGTACCTATCCCAACTTGAACCAACTAAAATTCACTTTAGGGGAGTTTGGGCTGTGATGGAGGCAACTTGATCAAGCTAGCCATTAGCAAAAAAAAAAAAAAAAATCACCTACTTGAGGAAAACCTGAAAGTATACTGATCATCATTTAAATGAGAAAAAGCTTATATCTGAAAATGTTAAGAGTAGGCACTTAAGATGACAAACTCCATTACAACTAGTGAAGATATATCAGGTTCTTGGATTTTATTTTCATTCATATGAAGAAAGACAAAATTAGTTTTCCTAGGTGGTGGCAAAGGTTAAAAAAAAATCCATCATTCTTAGTTTTGCCTCATTCTGGCCTGAAAAATATAGATCAAACATAGGAAAAAGAGGAAAAAAATACTCTGAAAAATATACATGAATCCAAAATGCAAGCTAGTAGATAAATGTCTATTTACTGATTGCTATGAAAACATTACCATTATTTGAGGAATCTCTTTGAGACAAAGAAGTACATTCGTCCTGTTTCCTCAGATATCATAAGGAATAGTAGGAGAACAAAGAATATATAAACATCACCAGAATGTTATATGAAGAGTTAAAAATCCTACTTAAGAAGACACTGTCCACTTGGGATAAATAGAACAGTTTAGTTATAAAAGGGAAAGAAAAATTATGTTTAGATAATGGAGATATTAATTATCCAAGGATGTAATAAAATTGCTGCTGTTAGAAATGAGCATTTTGATATTAATAGCAGAAAAATAACTTAGTATTAATGTGTACTCATCTTGTGAAGAACCACAACTTTTAGGTGGGAATTAGCAAGTTTTGGATGGGGAAAATAATCTGTAGTACAGATTAAATTTTTGGAAAATTTGGAAAATAATTTGGAAAACTTTGTCAATATGTCAAGGGATGTCTCAAAAGGTATAGGTTTAATGTCATAGAGAGGAAAATACATCTTTTATTTATTAAAAATAGAGAAATGAATATTTAAAAAACCCATTGTTTTTAAAAACAGCAAAGAGATGCATCACCATAGTGGAGACTTCAGAACTATAAAACATAGTACATTAGGAAATGTGTACACACACATGCACACACATGCACACACATTCATATCTCCTACTGCATCTGGGGTCATCTCCAGTTGTCTTGATCTGCATCATGCCACTGAACCCAGATGCCTCTGGAGGACAGAATGAGGCTGGTGAGTTTGCACAGTCCTAGCCTCACTTAAATCCAATTCACTTGCAAGTCAACACATTACCTTCCTGATGTCATCGGTCCTCTTTGAGAACAAAAGACAAACAAAGCACATAGATGTATATATGACTAAAGATGGTAAATCTTCCTTTTTGGCACCTAAAAGTATTTTATTTTTTTAATTACATGTAAAGATAGTTTTCAACATTCATGTTTTCAAGGTTTTAAGTTCCATTTTTTCCCTCCCTTTTCCCCCTCCTTCCTCCCCAAGATAGCAAGTAATCTGATATAAGTTATGCATGCACAATCATGTTAAACGTATTTCCACATTAGTCATGCTGTGGAAGAAGAATTGGAATAAAAGGGAAAAACTATGAGAAGGAAAAAAACTCCAAAACAAAAGCATGTGAATATAGTATGCTTCAATCTGCATCTAGATTCCATAATTCTTTCTCTGGATGTGGATAGCATTTTCCATCATGTGTCTTTTGGAATTGTCTTGGATCATTGTATTGCTGAGAAGAGCTACGTGTATCATAGTTGATCCTCCTGCAATGTTGTTGTTACTATATACAATGTTCTCCTGGTCCTGCTCGCTTTACTCAGCATCAGTTCATGTAAATCTTTCCAGGTTTTTCTGAAATCTGCCTATTCATCATTTCTTATAGCATAATAGTATTCCTTTACATTCATATACCACAATATATTCAGCCATTCCCCTTTTGATGGGCATTCTCTCAATTTGTAATTCTTTGTCAGCACAAAAAAGGCTGCTCTAAGTATTTTTGTACATGTGGGCTCTTTCCCTTTTTTATCATCTTTAAGAGGGTAAACTTTAATGATTAAAAAAAAAAACAACTCTAAAAGTAAAAAAAATAGAAAATGAGAATTTGATGAAGGAAATTTTCGGGGTTGTGACTTTTTAAATTAAAAAATGAGTCAATGAGAGTGAGGAAACTGAGTGATTCCTGATGGGTCATATTCTCACTGTCCTATACTTGTAGCTACAATTGCTGCTTGGGTGTGGGGCAGAGAAAGGTCCCATTTGTCCCCTCCCCTTCTCTCAGGTCCAAGGGAGAAAAGTATTTGGAATAGAGCCAAAAGGAAAAAGAGGCCAAAAACATAGCCCTTCTTATGGACAATATTAGGGCAGATGGGGCATGGAGGAGTGCATAATTTTTTTCTGTTTGTCCATATGGCTTCAGGGACAAGTTATCTGACACATCCTCCCAACTTTCGATGCTCATGGCTATCAATCAGGAGTTATTTGTCATCCCAGAAGCATGGTGCAAGAGTGCATATTCAATTCCATAAGGAAATGACCATACCAGGGGTTTCCCTGAACACCCCCCCCCCACCCCCGAACTTCTAATTCATTTCCATATTTATAGTCATTTCCTCTCCATTAAAATAAGATAGTCAAATTTCATTGTCTGTGCTGTTATTCAGTATTCAATATATCCAGAACTACCTACTCTTCTTGTTATAGAAGTAATTTGGGGGCATAAAGAATGTGACCTCTGTATTGTTTATAAGTCTTTGGCCTAATTTTTCAACTTATAAAAAAACAAAACAAAACAAAACAGAACATCATTCTCAGGGAATATCTTTTTTTTTTTTTGCTTTTTGGGAGGGGAGAAGTTAAGGCAATTGGGGTTGTTTGCCCAAGGTCACATGACAAGTAGGTGTTAAGTGTCAGAGGCCAGATTTGAACTCAGGTCCTCCTGCACCACCTAGCCACGCCAAGGCTGGGACTGGACCATGCTCCTCTCTCACCTAGGTCTGTTAAACCTTTCCTGCTGACCTTCTAAGTTGTCTTTGGCATTTGTGGGTTGAGAAGTCTGGAAACTGCAAAAGCTGCCAGTGGTTCAGCCTCCTAATATCTGTTTCATATTGGCTGGGAGGCCTAGCCTGTGCTGATGTCTTTTGCACTGGATTGTGCTCCTCTCTCAGACTGGTAGAAGAGACCCTTCCTGTCAAACTTCTATGTTGTCTTGGGCTGGAAATTTGTTCTGCTTTGTCATTTTGTGGGTTCTGCTGCTCTCTAATTTGTTTAGAATAATTTTTTACAAGTATTCAGAGGGGTTTTGGAGGAGATCTTAAACAAGTCTTTGCTTTTACTCTGCCTTAGCAGCTGTGCCTCCAAGATCACTGTTTTTAAGAAACAAATAGCACTTGTATAATTTTTTCTACAATACTCCTTACCTTGATACTAATTTAAGTAACACCAGGAAGATCTCAGTAACTTTTGTTTTCCTTTTAAATTAAAAAAAGTCATTATTTTTCCCCAAGACACAAAGATTTTGCCCTTGTTTAATTCCTATAGTATTTCCAAAGGAGAATTGAAATGAGCAGACTTCTACTTGTTCATTCAACAAATAACATTTCCAGTTATGATTCCCATACAAAACAGAACAAGGGCATGTGATTTATAAGGCTTGTTGATTGATAATAATTTTTAATCTTGTTATAATTTTTCAGGGTAATGTGCCATTTATCTGAAGTATAATTTTTAATTGTTAGCATTAGCATTAGTTGGAAGTGTTTAGTGTGCTGTAACATTTATTTACCTGAAAGAACATTTTTATTATTTCACTTATTTGATGAGTAATTGCGATCAGAAGTCCATAATAAATAGCAGCATATTCAGCCAGATGCTGTTTGCCGACACTGCATTCCTTTCTTTCAAGTGCTGGTTCATCAATCAATCAAAATTATGTTTTCCTCTTTTACAATGAGACATACGCCTTGTGTCAGCAAAAAAAAAAAAAAAAATTAACACCCGCTTATTGTTAATTGATTTGTTAATAAAAAACAGAACATATCATATCCAGAGAATATAGGGAGAACAGAAAGTTGGATTTTAGCAAGAATTACTTTAGATTAGATCCATGAAGAGGCTTTTATTATAGAGAACACAATTCATTACACTTTTTATCAGAGAGTAGTTGCAAAGAATCAATTTGCTGTAATCAAATTAAATCAGTATTCTAATGTTGGTTGAAACACATTTTTTCTCATCTGCTAACATACAGTTTGAAAATTATAGTATAATCTTTTTTTTTTTTTTTTTGCTTTTTGGAGGGGGGAAGGCAGGGCAATTGGGTTTAAGTGACTTGCCCAAGGTCACACAGCTAGTAAATATGTCAAGTATCTGAGGCCGAATTTGAACTCAAGTCCTTCTGACTCCAGGGCCAGTGCTTTATTCACTGCACCACCTAGCCACCTCTGATATATTCTTTAGACAAAATAAAAAAAAATACCTTTATTAATTTGTTTGTTTATTTTTAGTTTACGAGATTCAATTCTATCATTCCTTGAGTTTCAAATTTTCTCACTCTCCCCCCTCTTCTATGGTGGCATACAGTCAAGTATAGGATCTGCAAATACTTTCACATTAGACATTAGTCAGGTGCTAAAGAAGGATTGTATCAGATGGAATGAACAATGGGAAAGAAAAACTAAACAAGAAAAATAAAGTGCAGGTAGTTTGCTTCAATATGCATTCAAACTCTGTTCTTTCTACTTCTTTCTCTGAATGTAGACATCTACCTCCATCGTGAGTCTTTTGGAGTTGACTTATATCACTGCATTGCTGAGAAGAGTCCAGTCTATCAAAGTTTGTCATCACAATACGTTGTTTGTAATTGTGTACAGATTTCTCCTGGTTCTGTTCTTCTCACTCAGCATCAGTTCATATAAGCCTCTCCAGGTAAATATGAAGTCCATCTGCTCCCCATTTCTAATAGCACAATAGTATTCCATTACATGCATATACCACAACTTGTTTAGCCATCCCCCAATTGATGGGCACCTCCTTAATTTCCAATTCTTTGCCACCACAAAAAGAGCTACTATAAATATTTTTGTACATATGGGTCTTCCTCCCACTTCTATCATCTCTTTGGGATATAACCCTAGAAGTGGTATTGCTGGGTCAAAGGGTATGAAATTATTTATAGCCCTTTGGGCATAGTTCCAAATTCCTCTCCAGAATGGCCGAATCAGTTCACAACTCCACCAACAATGCATTAGTGTTCCAATTTTTCCAAATCCTCTCCAGCATTTGTCATCCTGTTTTGTCATCTTAGCCAATCTGACTGGTGATATGTGGTACCTCAGAGTTGTTTTGATTTACATTTCTCTAATCAATAGTGATTTAGAGCATTTTTTCATATGCTTATAGATATATTTCTTCTTCTGAAAATGGCCTGTTCATATCCTTTGACCATTTATCAATTGGGTAATGACTTATATTCTTATAGATTTGACTCAATTCTTTGTGTATTTTAGAAATGAGACCTTTATCAGAGACATTGGTTGTAAAAAATTCTTTCCCAATTTTCCACTTCCCTCTTAATCTTAGTTACATTGGCTTTATTTATACAGAAGCTTTTCAATTTGATGTAATCAATATTATCCATCTTGCATTTTATTATGCTCTCTAATTCTTGTTTGGTCATAAAATCTTCCCCTCTCCATAAATCTGACAGGTAATCTATTCCTTGCTTTCCCAGATTGCTTACAGTATCAGCCTTTATACTTAGGTCATGTACCCATTTAAATTTGATTTTGGTATATGGTGTTAGATAATGGTCTATGACCAGTTTCTGCCATACTATATTCCAGTTTCCCAGCAGTTTTTGTCAAATAGTGAATTCTTATCCCCAAAACTTGGGGTCTTTGGGTTTATCAAACAGTAGATTATTATGATCATTGATTGCTGGGTAGCATGTACCCAATCTATTCCATTGATCCACTGCTTTATTCCTTAGCCAGTACCAAGTAGCTTTGATGACTGCTGCTTTATAATACAGATTAAAATCTGGTATGGCTAGGACACTTCCCCTAGCATTTCTTTTCATTAATTCCCTTGATATTCTGGACCTTTTGTTCTTCCAAATGAACTATCTTACTATTTTTTCTAGCTCTATAAAATATTTTTTTGGTAAAGTGATTGGTTTGGCACTAAATATGTAATTTAATTTAGGTAAAATTGTCATTTTTATTTTATTAGCTCAACCCAAGCACAAGCAATTGATATTTTTCTAATTAGTTAGATTTGACTTTATTTGTGTGAAAAAAGTGTTTTGTAGCTGTGTTCATACAGGTCCTGGGTTTGTTTTGGCAGGTAGATTTCCAAATATTTTATGTCTACAGTAACTTTAAATGTCTTTCTACCTCTTGCTATTGGATTTCATTAAAAATGTATAGGAATGACAAGGATTTATGTGGGTTTGTTTTATGTTTTGCAACTTTGCCAAATTAGACAAAGTTTTTGTAGTCATTTTTTCTTAAATATGCTAGTCTCTGAATGAAAGATTGTGAATTTGCAGACATGAGATGGAACAGACCTTAAAACAATAGAGAATTAAGTTATAGAGACTTTCTTGTTTTTATGAACTGTGACTTACTTTTTGTCATAACTTCTAAGAGCTAATGTGAGTTTTAAGGAAGTACTAGTTTAAGTAATAGCAAGAATTGTTAGAATTTTTTTTAGAGTATGTGATAAAAAAAAAATCTCTCTTAAAACCTTTAGTTCTAAGACAAATTGACAAAAGATTGGGACTGAGCCAATCAATTTTCTTCTCTGAATATGGAAAATGCTAGAACCATGCAAGCTCTTTCTGTACATCAATAGATTTCCAAATACAAATGAAAACCTTTTTTCCTCCATATTTCTCAACATAAAATTGAACCAGATTAAAAACTGTCTCAATTGAAATGTAAAGTTGTAATTTATTTGAAAACCATTTCACACAAACAACAGTGATTAGGTTGCTATATTAGCCTATAAAGGCCTATTTGACATGCATTTGAGCTAAAATGAAGTACTGTTCTAAGCCCTGAGACCTGGAATGGGGGCTACATATGGTATCAGAAGAAGGAAGAAAAGGAAGAGGTTCCCCCTCCCCCATTTTTTTCCTGAGGAGAGTAATGGAATGAGGTATTAAAAAGAAAATCTGCTTAGTCTTATAATTTTCTTACAAAATTTTACTTTTCTAACTTTCTATTGCCCAACACCAAGCATGCAGAGCCTTCCTACATTCCTAAAGTCATGTTATCTAGTGGCATCCTTTGCTCCATCTCCTTAGGACATTCCAGTGATGAATTTCCCTTCCTTTTGGAGAATGTACAGGTATTCCCTAACTTCCCCCTAGAGACTCAGTTGGAACATGAATGTGCACAGCCATCCTCTGTCTGGTTTCTGCTATGTATCTGGGTAGAGCTCTCAGTTCCCTCTTTCTTTATCCACACCAACCCCATTGGTTACTTATTAGTGAAAAAACTGATAGGGAAAAGTACCACACACCATAGAGGAGGCAGCTTCCAGGAGATTGATCTTGGAAGAAGCTATGAAGAATTAAGATCATTCCAGCTGGGAGATGGAGGAAGAAATAAGGATATTTCTCTACCCTGCCATAATGCCAAGGCCAAAGCCCTCTGCTCCCCTTTTGGAATATGGAGTCAACTACCTGGGTCTGTATTGGAAGCCTCTGCTTGCCTTGTAATTCCTTTTGTATTTCCTTTCTTCTAGCATCAGTATGTGCTATACATTTTGTCTATACTGAAAGGATAGGGAATGGACCTATGATTTGGTTGGTATAAGGAGTGCCTGGTGAGAAACTTCTACAAGAATAGGCCAACAACTTCTCTAAAACCTTTGGTCATAGAGAATTACCCA
Organism: Gymnobelideus leadbeateri; assembly: GCA_011680675.1. Lineage (NCBI taxonomy): Eukaryota > Metazoa > Chordata > Mammalia > Diprotodontia > Petauridae > Gymnobelideus > Gymnobelideus leadbeateri. The sequence goes on along the minus strand of WOXC01007573.1, from coordinate 138,927 downwards.
GAGAACCGAAAGGTTGACTGACTTGTTGGCATGTGTTAGAGATAGGACTTGAACCCAGGTCTACTGGGAGATAAGACTTGCTCTCTGCAGTGTGTCATGCTGCCTATTCAGCACTTATGGACATTTAATAAATACTTATCGATTGGTTGATTTATTCCTTAATGCTTTGAACTATTTGCATTTTTAAAGAATATGATAATTAACCCAAATAAATCTCTTTCAGTTGAAATTGATATTATTGTTTTAGAAAAGGCAGTTAAATATTTGAGATGGAAATAGTTGAGATATGGTTCAGTAGGGGAGCTAGTTCCTGTGAGGTTGTCCATGGGCCAGCTTCCTTATGTTCTCCTTCCAATTCTTAAACAATTGAGTATTGGGAAGGAGGACAAGGAGGGAGACTATGGACAGGGAGCAAATGTGTATATGCTGGTAACTGCCAAATGTATCATTTTCATCATATCCCTTTTTCCATCTTCCACCTACAATTCATATAACTCTTTCTAAAGTGAAACATTTTTGTATAGAATCAAGGATTCTTAGTTTTATTTTAGCTTGTTGGAATTTATAATGTTAGATTACTCTATTAAGGCAGTCAGTTCCTCTTCAAACCGATATGATAAAGACAGTGGAAAAGGAGAAATATATCTATATCTATATCAAAGTTCAAAGAGAGAACATTTTTACTTGTCATGTGACTATACAAGTTATCTTACCTTTCTGAGCTATTTTTCATGGTTACATTAACTAATAGCATCATCTTCGCTTAAGAATACTTAAAATATAAAATCTAAAAATAAAGATTTCCATTCATTATATATGTGTTTGTATATGCATGTATGTACACATACACACATATGAATATATGCATATGTAAACATAATTATTAAAAACACCTCACTCATATAGAAAGCACTTTGAGGCTTGTGAGGCATATTTCTTTATGAGGTAGAAAGGGTCTTAATAACCTGATTTTGCTTGTGAGGGAATGGAAGCTCAGAGAGGCAAGATAAGTTGCATAGGCAAAGTCACATGGAAAGTAAAAAGAATCTCTATTTGAACTTGGATTTACTGATTCTCTTATATTCAACTGTCACTCACTATTATGTCAGACATGGTATGTTATACAAAAGAAACAAAAAATGTTTCCTACCTCTGACTTATTTTAGGTTTGATAAAATTTCTTTCTGAAAGAACTATATTTTATAAAAAGAATTCCAGCTTTTAAAATTTAAAATAAATATTTCCATGCTTGGGATTTTGATGTGAAGGAATTTGTCCTAAGCAAATGTTAATGCAGCATAAGTCTAACTATAGGAATGGTTGTGGCAATGACAGAATTATGGAAGCAAATAGAGGGATGTAACTCCCTGTAGTTTGTCTTGACAAGAGTGAATCCATTTTAGAAACTCACCTTTATTTTATCTGAAGTAAAGAAGCCTGTACTGTTCTTTGTCCTTGTACTTAAATATTCTTTTGACTTTTGTCCTTTTCCACCCATTCCTTGCATCAGGAAATAAAAGTTAAAATCCAGGGCAGGAAACATCCTTTTGTTCAGCTAGACAATGATAAAACTCTCCAGCAAGGCTGACATGTAAGTTCACCTGTAAGTTTAATAAAACAAACAAACAAACAAAAAAACCCCTAGCTACTGTACTTCAGGTTTCTTGAGATGAGACTTCCAAAAGCCCTAGAGGATGTGTGTTGTGTTAAAGGAGGGCAGAAGAGAGGAGCTATTTTTACAAAATAATTGCACCTATTGCTTTGCACAGCCCTTCCTCACTTACATCCTATTCATTTGCATGTCAGGACATCACCTTCTTGATGGCATGGTCCTCTTTGAGATTGAAGGACAAACGAAAACAACTTCCAGGGTCCACTTTTCCAGTTTTCTTATGATTTATTCTCCTTTGCCCCATTATGTTGTGATCTAATTGCACTGGCTTCCTTTATGTTTCCTGTATGAGATATTTCATCTTCTGACTCCAGGAATTTAATCTAGTTGTTCCCTATGCCTCAAATTCTCTCTCTCATCATTTCCATCTCCTGAATTCTCTGCCGTCCTTAGAATCCCAGTTAAAATCTCTCATTCTACAGGAAATCTGTTTCTATCACTCTTAATGTTAGCAAGTTCCCTTTGTTGATTATCTCCAACACACACACACACACACACACACACACACACATTGAAATGAAACATTTATATCTGTATAATCTTTAAGGTGATAGGAAGTCACTGGAATTTATGGAATAGGTGGATAAATTGGTCAGACCAACACTTTGGGAAGATCAATTTGATGGCTGAATTGAGGATGTGGAGACCAATTAGAAACCTTTCTCAATAGTCTAGGCTTGAGATGATCAGGGCCTATACCAAGATGGTGACTGTTTTAGAAGAAAGATGGAGTAAAAGGGAAGCTGACACCTACATTGTGAGCTTGGGTGACTCGAGGTGGTGTGCTAGTGATGCTGTCAACATTAATTTGAAAGTTAGGTAGGGGGAAAGAAAGATACTGATTTCCATTTTGGGTGTGTTGAGCTTAAGATGTCTATGAGAAATCTAGGTCAAATGTCTGATTGGCAATTAGAGATATAAGACAGGAGATTACAAGAGAGGTTAGGGGGATAAATAAATCTGAGAATAATAAATGTAGAAATGATCAGTGAAATCATGAGAGCTGGTAAAATCACCAAGTGAAATAGTATAGAGGGATAGAACCTTGAGGAAACTTACGGTGACCTGGATAAAGATCTAGAGAAGAACACTGAGGAGAAGCAGTTAGGAAAACCATGAATAAGAAGTGTTAAGAAAACCTAGAAAAAATGTAACAAGGAGAAGAGAGTGATTTATAATTTCAAACACTATTGTTGTTGTGTTTGTCCTTCATTTTTGAAGAGGACCATGGCATCAGAGAAATGATAACATGACTAGCAGTTGACTTTGATTTGAGTGAGGGAGGGCTGTGCAAGGTCACCAGCTTCATGTTGTCCTCCAGAGCCATCTGGATCCAGTGACCAGATATTCATTAGGAAGATTGGAGATGACCCAGGATGCAGTGGGAGAGCAAGAGTTGAGAAAGGGGCATTTGATCTGGCAAATAAGAAATGATAACAAATTTCCAGTGATAGGAAATTAAGTGAAATCTTTGATTGTAGAAGGCCTTCTTAAGCCATATAGCCACAAAAGGGAGAGGAGATATAGTGTGGATCAAGTGAAGGGTTTTGAAAATGGGGAAAACATGGGCATGCTTGTGGGCAGTAGAGAACACCCAGTAGGCTAGGATATAGATATTGAAGATTACGAAGAGTAGGAACGGACAAGGGAGTGGAGATAATCTGGAGAAGTTGGGAAGAAATGAGATCACATATCCATTAGTATAGAGGAGTTTTACTTAGGAAAGAGAATGTCCATCTCTTCATGTGAAACTGGAGTAGAGCAAGAGATCTGAGATATGGAAGATAAGGACCTTGTATGGGTCATGAAGAGTTTGAACTGACTGAACAACTAGATAAAGGCAGCGGCAGCAGCTACAGAAAGGAATGGGGTAAAAAGAATGAGCTCTCAGTGAATGGCTTTGTTTTTTCAATGATTTGAACAAAGCACATTCCTCAGCTGACAGGGTGGGAGAGGGGCAATCATTTAAAGTCTGATGTAGCATGAAAAACTTTGGAGAAGTTGCCAAGGTAAGTGGATTAGAGAATTAATTGGTGATGTGTTAAAAAAAATATTTTTGGTCACAATTAAGTTCCAGTTGAGATTACATAATATAATGTTTAGTATATCCAGTCAGCATGGTTTGGGGACTTTCTCCAGTTCTGATCATTCAGCAAAAGGTAAGTAGGAGAAAAGGTAATGGATGCTTGAACTAATTGAAGGCTGAGGCTTGGTAGGAAAAGATCAGTAATAAGTTAATAGGCTCTTAAGGGTATTGAGAAAAGAGGGCAATAGAGAGTTCAATTGGTTCACCTTAGGGCTTAGTATGGGGAAGGGAGAAAAGTATAACCAGTTGAGGGGCAAAAGTGCAGGAAAAAGCAAAAGCAAAACCAAAATCTAAAAAAAAAAAATAAAGAGTGGAGTGATTAGGGTTCACACTGAGTATGAAGAATAAGATGTTAGTGTTGCAAGGCACTATACTGTAATCAGATAAAAGAATCTCAGAATTCAGGAAAATAGAAGTAGAATATTTGTGGATGGTGCTAAGATCAAGGGTATGACCATCTTTGTGTGAGATTTCAGCACCCTTTTGAGATGAAAGGATAGGGACTCCCTCTTTTTAGGAATAGATCCTCTAAGTCCTAGGAGTGGGATATTGTAGAAAGCAGTAAGGGACTTTGTATCTGTTTCTAGATATGTTTCTTCAGTGCTCCACAGCATTCCTCCCTGGGGTAAGAAATTTTGAGGTGCTTATGAGTACTTCAAAATTTTGGGTGCCACAAAATGAGCTCTGACATATTTTATATTGGGAATTGAATACAACTTCATTAAAATAAATGCCAACTTTTGACAGAATGAGGATGATTCATTTGTAATTATCTCAGAATGCCATTCATATCTTTGATGTGTAGGACATTATATGTACATTTCACTGCAATGTTGTATATTCAAAGAATATAAGACATATTTTTTCTCATAAACAGCAAAGCAAAACAAAGAATTTAACAATAGTCTTGTAAAATAACAAATATACAAAGAGCAGTGTATATGCAAATAAACCAGGAAGAAAATGATGCATGGTTAACAGTATAGCTACAATACATGAATGATACTAGCAAAACAAAAAATAAACCACCAAGTAAACATGAGCAAAACTAATTCTAATAAGAAGCATACTCAAACATTATCATTAACAAATGTTTCAATAAAAATGCAAATATAAGCAGAGCATATATAACATAAGTAAATGGCATTTTCATGTGAGTATATTTAACTTTGATGAGCCCTAGGTAAAACCCTATGACTTAGCTACTAGCTATAAATGGTTTTTCATCTACATTGGAAGGAGTTCCCACAAGTGAAGCTTTCTAAATATTTCCTTAAGTTAGTTTTTAATGTCCTACCTTTATTTTTAGTTAGAATCTAAGTATTCTAGTACCTTTTGGCAAATTACCACATTTAACAGATCCCATAGAGATTCCAATGTGCAAGAGACATGATACTTTGGACTTAAAAATAAATATTTGAACTCTAGTAATTTAAGCAGGGACCACAGACTTATTTGCAGTATTTAATTGACAACAGAAGGCAAGTTTGATGCTAATTGAAATTCATCAGATAGCTCATTCCTATCTGAGACATTGTGCAGGATACCTTTGATTTGCTTACAGCCTTCAATTAAATGTTATTACAAGCCAAAAGTTATAGCCTATTGATTTTTTCAGCCATTAATTCACTCAAAGCAGTATCATGGTCTCTATAGCATTTAGGTATTTTAATTCACTCGCTAAAAATAAGAGTCTCTGCATTTTTTCACTTGGTGGAACAGCAGAGTATTGTCCTACATGCCAGGGAACTTCAAAAAATATATTTCATATAAATCTTTACTCATTCAATTCCCACTCTAGTTTAGGCCCTAATCACTTCTTTTATGTTATGAAGTTATGAATGTTATGTTATGTTATGAACTGCTATGATAGATCCCAATTGCTGTCTCCACTATTAACTGTTCTTATTTTCATCCATGGAAGTACCAAAGCTAAAACACAGGTCTGCCCACTGATGAGGGGGTGATAGGTGTTACAGGGGCTCTAATGACCAGAATCCCTGCTGGGCAGTCTATAAGGAATTCACAAGGCCCAAGAAATCTTTTAAGTCAAGATTGCAAAAATTTATTGTTATGCTTAACAGTGGGCAGGGATTCTTAGTGAACCTGCAAACTTAAAGAAGTCATAGGTATAGTTTATAAAGAGTTACAGTAGTAAATCAGATGTCAATTATGCTAATTAGGTGAGTAAGGGTGAGATTAGGGAGGAGTTAAGGAGTGGTCAGTACTTAAAGGAAAATCCACTTTTAATATCAACTGCGTAGGCGTATTGCCCATAATTCACTGGGAAATAGCCCAAGAGGGGGCTACCTGAAGGTGTGGTTTTAGGGTTGAAACATTACTAATTCAGCTACTATTCGGCTGACTGAGAAGTGCCTAGTCTGCCACCTATCAGTGTCATGTTTGACAAGAAAGATATTGGGAACCAAGGTTAACGGGGATTCAGGATGTGTATAATTGGCTGAGGAGTTAACTTACAGATAGTGCATTGAAGGATTCATAGGTGCAGCTGGCCATTATACTAAGGAGAGATAAACAGTTCATGAATTGTTGCTAGGCAGAGTGCTGGCAGGGGAAAGGGGCAGAGTTTTTACAAACTTGCTTTACAAATTGATTTTACAAACTGATGTTACAAACATAGACACCCAGGCATCCCATCACCCATGTTATTCCTTTGCTCAAAAACCAGTTAGTTCCCTATTGTCTTTCAGATTAAATGTAAACTCATTTTTTGGTGTTGGTTTTGTCTGTTTTCATTTAAAGTGCTTAACAACCTGTCTGCAAGCAACCATTCCAGGTTTCTCCTTCTTGTACATTCTAATTTTGTCAAACTGGTTTACTTATACATAACTACTTATATATAACTACTTATATATAATGACACACTCTCACATATTTTGCACAGGCAATGCCCCCCATGTCTGAAATGTACTCCTTCCTCACTTCAGCTTATTTGAATCTGTAATTTCCCTCAAAGATCACCTCAAGAGCTATCTTCCATGTGATGTGTTTCCAGCTACCACTAGTGCCATCTCCTTGCACAAATCAATTAGAATTTCTTTTGTATATGTTATGTGTAAGACAAATTGGTAAGCATGGATATCACTGGGAAGGTTAATGTTGAGTGGATAATACTTAGTCCTTTCTGTTCCATCCTATCTGCTGAATAGGGGCATAATTAGATTTTTATCTTTCTTATTGAAGGTAGGAGTTGGGGTTTGGGCCATGATCTTGTCTCTGGTCTACCCCCTTCTCCTCCTGAGACATTATCTCTTTGAAGAGTTAATCATCTACACTAAAGGTGTCATAGATGTGGTCGATGGGTTCCACACTATGGCCCTTAACACTCCCAAGTGGGTCCTGAACCACATTAAACCAGATGAAAATACAATGGGGACATTTTAAATGAAATAAATATAAATCAATAGAATATAGATAATGGGGCTCTCTGAGGAAATTATGTGACTCACAAGGATCCTTATAAAGGGTTTAGTGACACCTACCCCGCTCCCCATTTCTATTTGATTCTGATGCCACCTATCCTAGAAAGAAACTTATAGACCATCTAGTGAATTACCTTCATTTCATTTTATTTTAAAAAAAATATTTATTTATTTGCTTTTTTGGAGGAGGGAGGGCAGGGCAATTGGGGTTAAGTGATTTGCCCAAGGTCACAAGCTAGTAAGTGTTAAGTGTCTGAAGTCAGATTTGAACTCAGGTCCTCCTGACTCCAGGGTTGTTGCTCTATTCACTGCGCCACCTAGCTACCCCACCTTCATTTTATTAATGGGGAAGCTTAGGCCAGTGGAAAACAAGAGATTTGCCCTAAGTCAAAAAAGCACAGAGTGACAATGCCAGGATTTTAAATTAGATCTGGACTCTGAGGTCATTGTTCTTTCCACCATACCACAATGATTTCTTTCAGCTTTCTGTCCTAGTATAATCTTTATCTTTACATTTAACAGCATTACTGTTACTAATATTACAACTACTATTATGAATACTAATACTATTAGTATTACTTGGTAAAATAATAATCATTACTACACATATATGTGGCCCCCATTGGTTGCTGTCCTTCCTCCTTGAAGAGAATCAAAATGACATCACTCTGTTAGAGTCAAGTTACCATGTATCTTACTGTGGCTGATCAGATCAATACAAGCTCTGAATGCTCTACACAGATTGGGCACAAGTAGATCATGTGAATATTTGAAGATGATTCTTTAAATTTGTCCATCTAATTTTTCTTTTAACTACAATTTTTCTTTGCTCATTGAGCATAGCACTTCTGTGCCAGTGGCTCCTGTGTCAAGCAATCAATTCCAAAGTTCTTCTGAGAGACCTAGAGAGTATCCTTATATGTCTTCTTCCGACCACCATGTGAGAAGTTGCCTTGTGTGACTTCCCCGTAAAATAGTCTTTAATCATTAGGCCAAAGTTAGCACAAGCATCAGAGAATCATTCCATACTTTTTGCATGTCAGCTCCAGAGACTGCATTGAGTGTACAAATCATTTGTGAAAAAAAAATCATTCATCAACTCTCTTTCCATTTCCACTTTCTGTATGTGTGTAGTACACACATATAATATATAAATGTACATGTATACATATATTTTAGAAATAAAAATGTTCAAATGATAAACGTGATAAATGATAAATTTATGATAAATAATAAAATGATAAACAAATCAATTTATTTAACTTCACATAGAAAAATATCTTGATCAATAGTCACAAATAAAGCAGTTTCATACTAGTATTTAAATACAACCAAAGAAAATGAAAAATAATTGCCATATTCTATAAAGTGAATTAATATAGTCCAAATTACATCATATAGCTAATAATCATTCTTTGGGTCTAATTTGGACTGATTTTTTAAAATAAGCTAATAAAAATAGAGGTAAGTTCATATTTCTATGCTTATCTCACTAATATTCCAGTGTCTATCAACGATACAGTCTGTGCAATACAGATAACCTAAGTGATCCTACAGCAACAGCTTTACACTTTCTGTTTCTCTGTGAGAATCTTCTAGTTCTGACAGACAGTTCTCCTCCCCCATAATCGCCCCCACACAATGAAGATTGAAGCAGTGGCACAATGTTCTTTTCATTAGACACTACACTAGAGAGCTACAAATACAGTGCTGACTCAGAAGAAAAAATAAGACTATAACTATATCCCCAGTGTAGGGTCAGCTTCCCACACTGGTTGTTTGGCTGATGTCTATCAGGGATATTTTGGGCTATGATTTTCTGAGTCAGATATTCCAAAAGATGCTTAATTTTAACACCTTCCTTGTACAAGTCTATAATTTAAATATTCCTTCTATAGAATTTACTGATGACTAACTTTCAAATCATCTTTTAAAAACCTGTTCTAGAGCCTTAGTATATGAATGATAATTTTCTCATAAAGAAAAAATACCAGCTATGTTTTGTTTGTCAAATAAGAGATACAGCAGACAACTTCATTGAATGAAATTAACATAGGATCAAAAGAACCAGAGAAAGGTCACTAATATATTTGGTAGATCTTCTGATTTATGAAAAGACATGGATGAAATAATTTATGACGGGAAGATCTAAAGGGATTGCAAGCTGTAATAGGAAAGAGAAGAGATCACTAATTCATGTTAGTTTTTAAAGCCTTAACTTTAGCCTGGGTTAATCAGCACATCTGGTTAGCTCATAGTTCTAATAATCATGGCATAAATCTCTTAGCTTTGTACAGAGAGAACTTCTGCATTATGTCCACTAAGCTAAATCTTAGGTAGTTATCTTGCAGCTCTGTGTCTTTCATACTGTCCAGAGTGAATGGTATTATGACAATCTGAGGAGTAATTTGACCCTTCCTGCTATGGACAAGCCCAGCACAATGGCTTCGTACATACATGAATTCTGAGCCATGTATTTTTTGTGTAGAGTGGTATAGTGGAAAGTTTACTGTTCTTGGAGTCAGGAGATCTAGGATTATCAATAAGTTTAATGCCTCTGGGAAAATCACTTCATCTCTTTTGCCTCAGTTTCTTATCTGTTAAATAAGGATAATACAAAATCTTTGTCAAAGAGTTTTTGGGAGGAAAGGAGTTTGTAAGTTTAAAAGTTTCATAATAATGTGAGATATTAAAATAATTGTTATAATTATGTAATTATAAACATTTTTAAGGCTTTAAAGTTTGTAACAGATATTATCTAATTCAGGCCTTGTAACAGCCTTGTGAAGAAGACACTACTAGTATGCTATTCCCATTTTGCAGATGAGGAAGCTCAGGCTCACAAAAGTTAGATTTGCTCACGGTCCCACAGTTAGTAAGTGTCAATGATAATTATTTCAATTGAGGTCTCCTGGACTGCAGAACCAAAATTCTACCCACTATGCTACATGGCCTCCAACATGCAATCATATACTATATTCTTTTGAGTAAAAGAAGCAATCTAATTGTAGAAACTTTTTTTAGTATTATTTGAAAATATTTAGTGATAAAGCAAACAATCTCAAAACAGTCTAATCAAATCCAAGGAAATTTACCTCTAGCAGCAGAAATATAAAATATATAGAAATTAGCAAGTCTTCTTATTCTAATCTCTTATCTCCATTAAAAACTCATTTAGCATTGCTCTTATAGTTCAGTGGTGGACAGTGAGCAGAAGATAGAAATGACATCCTTAGGACCACAAAGAAAACTAACAGAGATGGAATCATAGGAATTCCTAAAAAAGTGTGGGGTCCTAAGTGATTGACCATTGCAGATGCTAAAGAATACATATAGACTTATGCATGTTTAATGCTATACATTCATTGCATGATTCCCCAATCTTTATCAACCTATTATTTCCACAGTAATAAAAAGGCATATAGTTTGTGAGAAGGAATGTATTTCCAAGTATTTCCTGGGCCATTATAAATTGGTGAGAACACATTCCTAATATAACTCTTCTGGTTTGATTGTCAGTTGTGTAGATGGTGAACACTTCAGGCTAGTTTATATAGCTATGGACTATGGACTGTTTTCCAATGAGTCCCATCTTGTCCTCAGCAGACTGGACCTGCATTCACAAGCACCTTTTTTCAGTCTTTCAGAGTTTTACCTTTCAAATAATAACTACTCCAGGGAACCCTGCTCTCATGAATACCCTTGCCTGTCAAGCTGAAACTTAAAGCACTATAATGATGTGACAGACCAAGGGACTGAAGACATTGTGCTATTCTAAACAACCAGCAGGTAAAGAAAATGATGGGTAGTTTCATTTTATTTTATTTTTAGTTCAGTAAGCCTGAGGAGTTTATTATTCAATGGGAATGGAATTTGCTCTTCAATTTTAGTTATAACTAGTGGGGTCTTGGTATTTAGAACGTGAATCTCCTTTGATCAAGGGCAACGCGGTCCTTTCTAATTGCTAGTCATACATAGGTTATATACACTTTAAGAACCAAGCTTTGACTAGACATAACTGTCTCGGAAAGTCTGTAGAATTTGACTGCAAATGTAACAAATGACAGATGTACAGAAGCTATGTCTAAATAATGTTTGTGTACTAATCCAAGGAAATAATGTATCTGAAGACATGGAAAACAAAGGAATAATATTCTGTGACCTCACTGGCTCAGTTTGGATTGCTCACTTTAAACCAAGCCATTTAGCTTAACAAATTAAATGAAAAATAAAATTAACATTTAAAAACTATATTATTAAGAGGAGCATTTTGGGAAAGTGAAATTTTGGGAACTGATTTTCAACATTCATAGTAACTTTAATTTCTATGTATTTTTCTAGTGTGGTTTAGGGGATATGGCACTAACCTTGGTGTCAGGAAGACCCAGGTTCAAGTCTATTCTTTAACACATACCAGTCCTGTGGCCTTATTCAAGTCACATGACCTCTGAATGGGCCTAAGCAATTGTCTAAGACCATAAATTGCAAAGCAAAATTCTACGTTGGAAACAATGTTTTTCCTGGGAGGTCAATATGCCATTGAAGTCACAGGTACAGAATAACAGTAACAAAACGATATTTTTTCCTAAATCCTTGTAATGTGAAACACCATATCATTTGTTTGTTTGCATTCAAGTTGCTTTGTTCATATTAGCATATCCCAACAGAGCCAAAGTCCCATCATGCAAATTTTCTGGTGAGCAATGTTTAGGAAGTTCTTAAAGTTTAAAAAAATCCAATTCAGAATGTTTGAGGTTCAAGAATTAAGTGGGGCAATGTGAGTGAAATATTCACTGAAGTTCAGCCATTGTGCAAGTGTGCTAGGCCCAATATCTTAATCTCATGTAAACTGAGTTTTTCCTTAAAGGTTATTGTAATCATGCTTGAGACTTGATTGGCTCAGGACTCTAAAGACTTGAGCTGTTGACATCACATCCTGTGGAGTACAAGAAAGCCATGGAAGGCTCTGGGTGTTCTCTGATGTCTGAAGAACTATGGTAAGCAACTCAGGCAATGGAGCTTTGCTCAGCTATGTCAATATGGTTGGCCCCAAAGCACATTCTTGTTGAATTTCCTTCTTTCGCTATGGCAGAGCAAATCTTTTAACCGTTGAATTACCTATGAGTTTCTCCTTTTGTTCCAATATCAAAACTAAATTATCAGGAAATTGACCTGAACGATGATGTCTTTTTAGGTCCTTCCCAAGATAGAACTCTGCTTCCAGAGTGGAGAGAGTTGTGTCCTAAGTTTTTGGGGTTTTCACAGTTGTTGTCTGAGCTGTTGTCATAGCTATGAGGATGGTGCCCTCTCTACAAATACCACAAGCTCTGGACTGTTAGTGTTCCTCAGCCCAGGACCAGCACCTAAGATGGCAACCCAGATCCAAGCAGGTCAGAGCAATAGCAATTACCCTCTGAATGGTCCCTTGGTCTCCCTATGATCTGCAGGCCAGGAACTCTGGAGGCAGCCATGAAACAGTAGCTGCAGCCTCTGGGCCACTGTCACCTCTGTTGCCCTGGGGGCAGGGGCCAGACCCTGGTCTTCTCTCACCTAGTTGCAACAGAGTTCCTTACTGACCTTTTATTTTCTCTTTGGTATTTATGGGTTGAGAAGTCTGGACACCACAGAAGCCGGTGATTCACTGTCCTAAAAATCTGCTCCCACAGGTCTGGGCTGCAAGTCTGGGCTGGTGTAGCTCACATGGGACTGTGCTCAGTTCCCTGCCCAGTGCCATAGATCCTTTCTGTCAGCCTTCCAGGCTGCCTTTAGCAGGAGATTTGTTTCTCTCTGTTGCTTTGTGGGTTCTGTAGCTCTAAAGTTTTAGTCATATTTTACAGGTTTCGGAGGTGGTTGGAGGGGAGGCCCAAGGAGGTTCCTGCTTTTTACTCCACCATCTTCGCTCTGTCTCCCTATTTAAATTTTTTTAATGCCCATAGTTTATAGGGTAGTAAGAGATAAAAACAAAACTAATTATAGTCTTTTGTACTTGCTTGAGTAGTGTAACACTGAACTTGAAATCCTAAAATCTCTTTCTGATGAAAAATAATTCATTAAGTACTTACTATGTAGCAAGCAGTATGATAAAAAGTAAGAAAAAGCTGTTGGGAAAGCTGAAGAAATATTTAAATATATTTGGGGAATAAAGGATGATCTAAGAGGGTGTATCACTTTTATTGTAATGAATGGGATAATAGTAACCAATAACTGGGAGTAGCCATAACTGCTGTGTTTTCATTTAATTTCTCTATTCTCTGTCAAGAATGATATTTGTAGCAATTAAAGAATAAAAAATTCTTTCAGAGTTGATCCTCAGGTGAAGCAAAGAAATAGTAAAAGAGTATCTTATTGTTGAAGTTTTCAGATCATACGATCTACAAAAGACTGTTTATACATATCTAGTTTTGGGGAGGGGCAGGGAAATTGGGGTTAAGTGACTTTCCCAAGGTCACATGCCTAGTAACTATTAGGTGTCTGAGGCCGGATTTGAACTCAGGTCCTTCTGACTCTAAGGTCAGTGCTATATTCACTGCACCACCTAGATGCCCTAAGACTGTTTCTTTTGATATTGAAAGAACTAAGGTATCAGATTGTTGAGTCAGTCAGTGATAGCTGAAAGCTCATGAAGAATAGTTGAAACACCATTGATCTGAAGAGAGACATGTCATCTAAGTTTTTTGAAAAGGTTAAAAAAGAAAATATGCAGACCAGTGAACTTGAATATGACTTCTGGGAAAAAATTTAGAACACATTAGCAAAGTGGTTGGTCACCTATATACATATAGAAGTTCTATTGACAATAAAAAAATTCTTTAGACTATGTGGTTCTACCTGATTCAACAATCCACTACTTGTTAATAGCCAGATCAGACTCCTATCCCTTGGCTTGTTACTGGACATATTACTTCATTATTATCCTGTGTATTAGGGAAATCAGAAAATATATTCTTACATTTCTTCCTAAATTATTATAAGTATATGATCTCACTCCTTAAATAATTGATTGACTTTGAGTCTTCATCTCATTCTATTAAATAAACCAGAAAAAATTTTCCCTGCATTTCATTCACTTTTCTATCTCTTTCTTATCTTGCTTAGTCTCATAAGCTAAATAAACTTTGATGTTACTAGCTATACTGTTTATTAACAGGTAACAAGTAATGCAAAGAGATGCTTAAATATTTCAACAATGTATTGCAATGAAGAAGATTGCATTTAGAGTCACATTTGGGCATCAAGCACATCTAATAATCTCTCTCAGAATGGTTCAGAAAGTGTCTAAAGAATTCCTAGATTAGTTTTTCTACATCACAAGAATTAATCTCAGTTCACACCAGAAATGGTTCTTCATATTGGTTATGCTTGACAAAGGTTAACTCATTCAGTGTCTCAATAAATTTCTCATTTCTTTCTTGCCAACATTAAAAAGTTTCTCTACAGCTAAACTGTTTCACTCCAAAGGTTCTGTTACATTTTAAAGATTCAGTTAATTATATGTGTAGTTTCTGGGAAGGGATGGGGAATACTGAAGTGGAGCTTATGTAAAGAATTACCACTGGGGCTCCAAGTATTGGGTGATCCCTCTTCTCTATGTAGAGAAGGTAATCTAACTCTGATCTAATCTAAATTCTTTGGATTCACTCTAGAATCTCCCGATTAATTTATTTGATTGTTTATGAAGTTTCTACATTCCCTGCATCTGTACTGTACTATTTCACCATCTTGCCTCATGCACTCTCTCCCATAGACATTCACTAATTTAGGAAAACTAGAAGATAGAGTACTGGTCTGTAGTCAGGAAGACCTGATTTCAAATCCCTCCTCAGATACTAACTAGCTGTGTGACTTTGGGCAAGTCATTTAACCTTTGTCTACCACAGTTTCCTTGAATATAAAATGGGCTTAATAATAGTACCTACCTTCTAGGGTTGTTGTAAGGATCAAAATAATATTTGCAAAGTGCTGAACACAGTGCCTAGAACTATGCTAGTTACTATTATTATTATCCCTTCTCAAACCAAACTCACCCTCTAATTGAAGCCCCTTTATCCAAGAATATGCATTAGCACAAACTAGCTGTTTCCCCATGCTTCCCCTTCATCATTTTCAGGAAAATTTCTAAATTTGCCAATTACCAATAGCCATAAAACTCAAATAAGATAAGAGAAATGCAAGCTGTTGCTTCTCCCTTTAGTTTCACACACACAGTTGTTATTCTTTTTCCTTTTAGTCACATAATAGCCCCAGTTCCTAATAAAGGTCTTCATAGATTTCCCTTTTTAGTAAGAGATACGCAATCCTCAGTATCTCAACTTCCAAGACCTACACATTTACTTTAACCCCTCAGAGAGACAGTCATATTCTTGGTCTCATCAGCTCCCATAACTGCATTACTTCCATGATGAAAAATTCAGAAATTCTTTCTTATAACCACCCCCTCTCTCTCTGTCTCTCTCTCCCTTCCACATTTCTCCTAAAACTAGTCCCTCATACTCACTGCACTGAAACCTCAAGGCCTCCCATCCTAACCTGTTGTCTTAGAAGATAACTCCTACTTTGAAATTATTTTTTCTTTCTTTACAATCCTGGGAACATTACTTGTTCTTGTTCCTACTTCTACTACTACCATTGTCAGTAGTACTTTACATCCATTTAATTCTTTAGTTTTTATGTAACACTTTCACAATAAGTACCTTATGTGATACTAATAAACTCTCATAAAGAATACAGAGGCTAGTATCTTTCTCAAGTTTTACAAGTAAAAATGAGACATTCTGGTTATAGTGGATGAGTGAATAATACTTCGGTTCAAGCCTTTTCCTTTGATACATGCTGGCCATGTGACTCCAGGCAAGTCATTTAACCTCTAGAGAATTATACTTGACAAAAAGTTGAAAATTTTCAACCGGCATTGGCAGACTAAGTTTCCTTACTTAGAAGGTCCCTAAAATGAATGAAATTGCAGGCCCAATCCCTATCCTTTTACCTGTTTTATTCTTTCATTTGCCAGAAATGGTTACTAGTTAAAGTGATAATTAGAGAGGACTATAGCTGTGATCTTTCTCACACTAAAAAATATTGTAAATAATTATTTATATCTGTGTCTTATTTGTCTACTCATTAATAAATCATAGTCACTGACTTTGATATTTATTCAATGATTATATATTATGGGTTTTGACATATAAAAAGATGTAAACAAATGCTTATTAGGTAAGAGCTTTCTCCAGTTTATTAATTAAGACTAGTATTTTTCTAATTGCATTATCCACCTGAGTCATGTCAAATTCAGCTTTAAAGAGATCGTTGGTAAGCACCTAGAAAAGAAAGCAGAGATCTCAAAATGCTATCATGACATCATAAGGAACATATTGTACGGGAATAAGCTAATATCCTTATTTAACAGAGCTGCTAAACATATAGATTAGGGGAAATACTATAGCTAAATTTTACCCAGTTATTGAAATAGCTGATAAAGTACCTCATACACTTCGTTTTTTGTTTGTGAAAAAAATAGAGATGGGATAATTCAGTTAGGTACATTCATAATTGGTTGAATGGTTGGACTAAAAAAAAATCCATAATGGTTCAATATTAACTTGGAAAGAGCTCTCCAGTGGAATTCTCTAGGGATTCTTAGCCTGATTAATATTTTTATCAGACATTTAGCATTCAAAAAGATCTTAATGAGCTAAAACATTGGATTAAATCTAACAAGAGAGAATTCAGAGGCTATAAATGTAAAGTCACAGGCTCATAGATTTGAAGAGAAGAGGAACCTTAGAAATGATTTAGTCCAACCCTCCCATTTCACAGATTAGGGAATTGAAGCTAAGAAAGATTGAGAGATTTGCCATGTTTACAGGATGTGACAAAGCAGAATATCAACCCATTTCCTCTGACTAAATCTATTTCTCTTCTTGCTATACAATACTATTTCCCAAATGTAATATTTGGCTTTAGTAAGTCAGTTGCATATAAATACTACATGAAGGCATGGTTAGATTGCAGGTCAATGAAAAGCAATCTGGGTATATTTTTAGACTAGAACAAACAAGCTGGGGGGTGATCTTAGGCTGCATTAAAGCAAGCATGTCATCCAGGAATAAAGGGGTGATAGCTACTATGTATACTGCTCTGATCAGATCACTTCTGGAGGGTTGCGATCAGTTCTGTATGCAGAGTTTACATATGGCATTGGAAAGCTAGAGAGTATACAGAGCAAGGCAACCAAGGTGGCCCTGAGTTCTGGACATACTGGGATCAGTTTAAAGAGCTTTAGATGTTTAATCTGGAGAAGAACTAGGGACATAAAATAGTTCTGTTTAAGTTCTAAGAGGCATTAGACTTGTTCTGCTTGGCTCCAAGGCTTCTCCTGACAATTAGAACAATTCAAAAGTGAAATGAAGTACCTTGGGAAGTGGTGGGCCACTATTAAATGGATGTCTTAACTAAGCTAAATGACCACTTTTTGCTGATGTTATAGTGGGTATTCCTTTGATGTGTTGACTATATATGCATTTAGACCTTTACCTCTAAAATTCTGTGATTCTGTAAAGAAAAAAAGTCTAATTCTAAAAACATTTTTTTAAAGTAAGGGAAACATGCTGAGGATATACATTTGTTCATTCCCATCCCCCTCCTTAAATCCTACCCTGCAGCCCCACCACATACCATCATATGCTTAAAAATAAGATTTAAGTTTGGTTTCTCTTTTCTCAGGCTGTCATGGAGTCTGTGGAAGTCTTCAATTTAAATCATATATTTCTGACACATTGTGGTCTTTATGATACATTCACAAACCTTTGAACTGTAGAAACTGGCCTGCTGTTAAAGGCTACGGCCTTAGGGATTTTGAAGAAGCACTAAAAGCAAAGATTGATTTAAAACCACACTAAAAATTCACAAGGGTATTCAGTGGTGGGAGATCATTCAGTATGTTAAGATTTGCTTACCCTATTCTTGATAAGCAGTTCAAGGAGTTATACTGAATGATATAAGCCCTCACTACATAGCTGCTAATCCCTTTTGTCATATTTTCACTCTACTGATATGTAATGAAGAAAATGGATTAAGTTAATTAGGCTTCTATTTCTGTTCAGCTAGTGATTGCAACACTAAGTACTGGAAATGGAAACAAGGAATAGGTAGAGACCCTAAAATGATGATTCAGATTGGTGAAAATAATTTATTTTATAGTTACCACATCCTTGCATTTTCCTATTAATTTTGTCCTTTTCTTTACAGCAGGCAATTGTCATAATAATATATTTTCATATATTCACCAAAATATTATGTTCTTAAATTTTATTAGCTATGGCTTTGAAAAACCAATATTTTCAATTACAATGTTGACTTTATACATAAATTAGAATGAAACTTTAAGTAAAATACAATTATAATGTCAACAGAAGGATAAACATTCTTTTTTCAAATGGAGTATTAAAATATATGCAGATGGGAATTATGCACCAATAAGATTTTATATTATTTACTTTTATCAGACACCTGTAACTTTTCTAACTTAAAAGAAAAAGGAAGCATGAACTAGATTTAGAATAATTATAGGTGAACCTCTAGGTCAAAGAAGATAGAAATGTAGCACCAATGCAATATTTACAGTGCCTATGGTCACTATAAAAATAACCACATAGTGCTTGATTGCAAAATATAATAGACTCGGGTGGCTAGGTGGCGCAGTGAATAGAGCGCTGGCCCTGGAATCAGAAGGACCTGAGTTCGGAGCCGGCCTCCGACACTTAATCCACACAAACAAAAACCTAGCCGTGTAACCTTGGGCAAGTTACTTAACCCCAATTGCCCTAAAGGGGTGGCTAGGTGGCGCAGTGAGTAAGAGTGCCGGCCTTGGAGTTGGGATGACCCGAGATCAGATCCGGCCTCAGAAAATGAGCACCCACGCATAAAGAATGACTAGCCGTGTAACCTTGAGCAAGTTACTTAACCCCAATTGCTTTAAAAAATATAATAGACTCTCCATATAGAAGACAGAAGCAAAACATTTATTCAGACACTGGAAAACCAAATACCAACACCAAGAAACCAAACCCATAACAGCCAAATAGAAGTTAATATACCACAATGTAGTAGAGATCCACACCATCCTTTAGCCTTCCCAAAAACCAATATTTGACTAATATTTACTTACAAGCCTATCTTTCTCCCTAGGAAGCATCTTCTCCCCCGCAACGATTTAGCAGGCTGACTCCCAATTTCCTGTGGGCTCTGCTCCATCCTTTAGCAAACTCCTCCCACCACAGACTCCATGAGACTACATTAAGCCTATTGGGGGGCAGAGTATATTTTCAAAGCAGGGAAGGTCTCTAAATTCCCTTTGACTTTTTAAAGGGCAGGGAAGATCTTCAAATTCCCATTACCATGACAAGAAACTACACAATGTAAAATCTTCAGTTACCACCAGATAACTATAATTATTAAAATAAGTTTTAATTGATGTATGTTTTCTTTACATCATCATAGTTTCCCCCATCATCCCTTCTTCCACCTTTTCCAAAGCGGCATTCCATATATCATCACCTCTGTGATGTCAAGGTCATCTTCAAGAACATAGGACAAACAAGAACAACATCACATATATAGCCCAAGTCCCAAATCTCATTGATATGTAACTCTTTCATCATTGGTGTAGATCAATTCCTAGCACCTGTGTGAGAGGAGTAATGAAGTTGGCAAGAGAAGGAGAGAGGAGAGAGCTCTCCTTGAGTTTGACAGCCTCTTCTAGTCTTTTGATTCCCTTTGGGCTTCAGATGTTCACACTTTCTGCCTTTGAGAGAAAAAAAAAGTGGATGATGCCAATCCCAATTCAGGGTGCTGAAAGGAAAATAATACTCCCAGAAGAAATTAATATGAGAGAAGCTGGAAATCTCCATTATGTCCTGATTCTCAGTTTGTTTACACTAGAGGCTTTGGAAAACTTCCCCTTGTGTGAGATTTGGCTGGCACTCTCTCTCTTGACTGAGCAGAGGAATCTATACCAATGGGAGAGCGCATTCATTCTGTATTGTTTGGAATATATTCTCCTACATTATCTCTAGTACCATCTGCTATATATTCTATATTTCTCTTATTTCTGTTTTGCTACCTACTTGGATAAATAAGTGTCATTTCTACTTCTTATTTTTGTCCATTGTGAATCTGGTATTTGTTAGAAAAGAGCACAAGCTTTGCACTTAAAACTTGGGTTTCTGCTTCTTTCAGGGAACAAGATCAGAAGTTATCTGGAACCTAAAAATCAAATCCCTTAGATGGATAATATTTAAGAAAGCAGATAGATATAACTCTAGCACAGTACCCTTTCTCTCTAAGGAAAACAATGGCTCCAAACACTTGCTTCCCCTTTTCATAGGAATTAAACCCTCCCTTAGAGAAAATATTGGGCAGAAGAGGCTAGAGATGTCTATTCTGCTTGCATTCAAGCCACAGTATAACATCCTCATGCTACATGTGGGGGACAACCCTTGCTATACCTATAACACATAGTAATTCTAAATAAAAGAAAAAAGAAAGGAAAAATAAACATAATTTGTTAATAATACATTAAGAAATCTGAAAATATGTGCAATGCAGACTACTTGTAGACCTCCCAACTTTGCAGAGAAGAAGTATGGGAATGTCTTCTCATATCTCTTTTTTGGAGTCATGATTGTTCTTTATAATTTTGTAGTATTCATTTCTGAATTTTTTGTGGTTGTACTTTCTATTTACAATGTTTTATTCACGTATATTGTTTTCCTGCCTTGACTTACTTTAATCTGCATTAATTATGTACATCTTCCCATACTTTTCTGTATTCATCACATCTACTACATCTTCATAGTAATATTCCCTTACCTCCACATACCACAATTTATTTGTCCAGTCTCCAATCAATCATTCCCCCCAGAATTCTGTTACAATTCTTTGCTATAACAAAAATGGTGCTATAACTCTTTATCTTGGACATCAAACCCTTATCGAAGAAATTTGCTACTAAGATTTTTTCCCCATTCAATCAGTTCCCTTATCTTATGAATACTACTTTTGTTTCTGTAGAAGCTTTCCAGTTTTATATAACTATTTATATTTTGTATCTTTTATAATTGACTCTATCCCTTGTTTGGTCAAAAATACTCCTCCTAGGGGTGGCTAGGCGGTGCAATGAATAGAGCACCAGCCCTGGAGTCAGGAGGACCCGAGTTCAAATCCAGCCTCAGACACTTAACACAAAACTAGCTATGTGACCTTCGGCAAGTCACTTAACCCCAAATGCCATCCAAAAAAAAAAAAGCAAAAAAGAAATACTCCTCCTACTCATAACTGGAAAAAAATATATTATTAACTCCTCTTCTAATTTTTTATAGGATGATCTTTAATACAAAAGCTTCATATTGATTTAGAATATATTGCTTAATATGATCTAAAATGTTGGGCTAAGCCTAATTTCTGCCATATTGATTTTCAGTTTTCTCAGCTATTTTTATAAAAGAGGGAGTATTCCCAATATTTTCCAGTTTATTGATTGATGACTTATTGAGTTACACTGTTTCTGATTTTAATTGTCTAATCTGTTCTACTGATGTTTCTCCTATTGTTTTTTTAAAGCCAGTACTAGATGGCTTTGATGACTGCTGCTTTATAATATGATTTGAGATCTGGAAGGGCTTTTTACTTTTTATCTCTGTCTCTTTTAACCATTTCCCTTGATATTCTAGGTCTTTTTGGTTTAAAGTGAATTTTTGTTATTTTATTAAGTCTTTTAAAGTATCTTTTTGATAATTTGATTATAATGAGATTTAAAAATATACCTTAACTTTGGTAATATTGTCATTTTTAAAATTATGTTGACACATTCTATCCATGAGCACTGGATATTCTTCCAGCTATTAAAATTGTTCTTGAGTTTTTGAAGTAGTACTTTGTAATTACAAAACATATGAGTCTTTTATGTGCTTTGATAGATTGATCTTAAGATACTTCATGTGGAATGGAACTTCCCTTTCTGTTATGGCCTCTTAGATTGTGTTATTGTTGTTGGATGCTGCTGTTGTTGCTTCTGTTAATACTATTATTATTGCTATTGTTACTGCTACTTTTTTTCTTCTTTTTCTGCTATTACTACTACTACTACTGTGACTACTATTACATAGGAATGCTGTTGGTTTTTCTTTTTTGCTTTTTGGGGTTAAGTGACTTGCCCAAGGTCACACAGCTAGTAAGTGTTAAGTGTCTGAGGCCAGATTTGAACTCAGGTCCTCCTGACTCCAGAGCTGGTGCTTTATTCACTGTGGTACCTAGCTGCCCCAGTGCTGTTGATTTTTAATGGTTTATTTTAGTCACAAACTTTGCTGAAGATATTAACTCTTATGATCAGTATCATTGTTGATTTCCTAGGATTTACTAAGTATTTCTTTATATAATCAACAAATAGGTATGATTTTACTCTTTTCCTCCTCTCTTTTAGGCCTTCTTTCTCTTGTCTCATTGGTTTTTGTAACATTTCCAGAACTATAGAAAATAATAGTGGTAATTAAGGTAATAGTGGAAAAGGTTCTAGTGTATGATCTAGTTGCATGTGATATTTGCTTTTGGTTTTAGTAGTTATAAACATGATATTAAAAATGGTCCCTCTAGGCCTGTACTTTGTAAGATTTTTAACCTATGTGTCAAAGGTATTTTTCTGCATCTTTTGAGATGACAATATGGTTTTGGATGTTTTGTAATTAATATTAATAATTGATATGGTTATTTTTAATCCCAAATATTTGTTATAAACACAACTTAGTGATAATAAATAATTTCTTGGATTAATCACTATAGTCCGAAAGTATTTTATTTACATTTTTCTGTTTATATTCATTAATGATATTGATGCATACGTCTATTCCTTATCCTTTAATGGTTTAGAATTTAGAGATATATTTGTTTCCAAAGGAATCATTAAGATGCACTCAGTTCCTGAGAATAATTTGCATATAATCTATGTTCTATTGTATTTTCTTTTTTGTTAAATATTTCTTAAATACATTTTAATCTAGTTTGAGCCATACTCTGGAATGTCGCTAACACATGTGGCTGTGTTTGATACCTCTACCTTTTGTGACCACTGCTATCTACATAATGATCAGAGGTACCACTGATGAATGAATTTCTGTTTGTCAAAATAAGACTAAGTAATGCACCAGTTCCTGTGTAAGATTGAATCTATTTACTCTGTTTTATATGTATCAAAACTTCACTTAAATCTTTTTTTTTTCTTCAAAGAGGTAGCTAGGTAGCACAGTGAATAGAGTACCAGCCCTGGAGTCAGAAGGACCTTAGTTCAAATGTGGCCTCAGAAACTTAATACTTACTAGCTGTGTGACCTTGAGTAAATCACTTAACCCCAAATGCCCTGCCTTCCTCCCTCCACAAAGACCAAAAAAGGGAAACAATTGTATAAAGTGCATTTCAATTTAGTCTTTTCTTCCTGTAGGATGAGTTAAACATTTTCTTTGAAATATAGCATAATCTACTTTTTACCCTAAGCTTTCTTAGAAAGTTCAATAGCTGCTTTTTTTCCCTCATGAATTTTGTGAGAAATCTTATTGTGAAGGCTTAGTCCTGCTCCTATGAAATGATAGGCATTTCTTCAAGGCATTTCTTATGTTAGTTCACTGGGTGGTCTTACCCAACAGGAGAGAACATCTACCTCCCAAAGTTGTGTACTGTAAGCAAAGGTCAAGCATGAATTTTTAAAGACCGTACACAAACTAATTTTTCTGTGCTTCAGACAATGAGAACTCTCCAAACTTTTAAGACCAGGTCAAAAAGGGACTTTCTTGATTAACTACATTATAAGGAAGGCATTTTTTAGGAGACTAATACACCTTCAAAGTACAAGGCTGCTAACGATTTACACCTCTTATCCATAGGCATAGACTTTCCTTTCATTGACATAAAGATTCATTATAGGCATGGTAGGATTATTGGAGAAAATTACATCCCAGTATAATTTTTCATTACCTTGAATCTCAGCTGGCTGTTGTAATTTTCAATAATTCTTATTTGGATGTGTAAGTTACATGTTTGACTCTCCCTTTACTTTTTAATAATCCATTGATGATGTTTAACATGTAACTTTCCATTTAAATTGCATTTATTGCCAAATGTTGGAGAATGGCCAGAAAATCTGGCTACCTCCTTAGCCTCTGAAAGTAGCCCTTCAAATATACACATGTAGAGAGATATTTTTCATCCTACATTCTCTGAAGTCAAAATTAATCATGGCATTGATCTCAGTTTTGATGTTTAGTGTTTTTATTTTAAATAATTGTGACTATTATGTATATTATTTTCTTGGTTCTGAGTACTTTGCTTTATATCACTTCATACAAGTCTTTTCAAAATTTAATGAATTTCTCAAATGAATATATATATACATATATACTGTATATGTAATATATAATATACTGTATATATAATAATATATAATATACTGTATATACATATATATACATATATATATATATATATACTGTTATGTGCTATTATACTCATATACTATAACTTATTCAGCCATTTTCCAATGAAGGAGATTGCATTTTGTTTTTTTAAGTTTTTGCTTCCATGGAGATTATTTAATATTATTATTCTCATTTTATAGTTGAAGGAACAGAAGCTTGGAGAAGTAAATGTGTTCTCAATATCACATATCGGGTTAGTGAATTATCTGGGTCTCTGACACATTTTTTCTTTAAAAGTTGTTTCAATTTTTTCTCTATTTATCTTACATTATACACTTTCCTACTCATTGAAGCATCCCTTGACAAAAGAGTAGAAAAGAAAGACAGAAAAGCAGTTCAGCTAAATCACATAGTACATCACTGAAAATTGATAGTATGTGCAGTGTTCCATATCTCTGGTTCCCCACATCTACAAAGAAGGGGAATCATTGAATTTTCTCAGTTCTTCTCTAGATTCAAGATTTTTAGTCATTTAGTTTCATTAATATTGTTCTTTCCATTACTAGTCATTCTCCTTACAGTGTTCCTGATTCTATTTTTTCCATTTATGATTTGTCAGTTTGTATAAGTCTTCCTATTCTTCTCAGATCATATTCATTATATTCTGCAGTACTGTAGCATTTCATTACATCCAAGTATCACAATTTGTTTAGCCTTGCTCTGGAACATGGCAATTAACTTGTTTCCATATCTTTGTTACTATAAAATTAATCCTATGAGTGTTTTGTTATATAAGGAATCTTTATTTCTGTTTTTGTCCTACTTTGGGTAAATACCTAGCAGTGGGTTCTCTGGCTCAAAGCACATGGATATTTTACTGATTGCTTTAACATAATCTCAAATCGCTTTCCATAAAAACATTTGGACTAATTCACACCTCTAACATCATTCTCCCTATGTGTGCATATGCATATGCGCACATGCATGCCTACATAAATTCACACATGTGTGTATATACCTATGTGTGGGTTTATATGCATATATAAAGGGGGGAATGAAGTCATTCAAAATTATAGAATCATAGAATTTGAGAGAACTTCAGTAGTCACCTAATCCAATTCATACATGGAAGGAATTCATACTATAATATACCTGAAAAATGGTTGTTTAATCTCTGTTTGAAGGCTTTAAATCAGTGTAACCTCACTTTACCTAGATGCAGTCCATTCTGCTTTTTTATTCCTCTGAATGTTAGGAAGATTTTCCTGACCAAGCTTAAATTTGTCTCTTTACAACTTTTATCTATTTCTCCTGCTTCTGTGCTCCAAGATCAAAAAGAACAAATCTAGTTAACCCTTTATCTGCATGACATCCTTTCAAATAAGAGAACACAAGTGTCATGCTCCCATGAGTCTCCTCCAGAATAAACAGT
This sequence comes from Gymnobelideus leadbeateri, assembly GCA_011680675.1. Taxonomy (NCBI): domain Eukaryota; kingdom Metazoa; phylum Chordata; class Mammalia; order Diprotodontia; family Petauridae; genus Gymnobelideus; species Gymnobelideus leadbeateri. The sequence continues at coordinate 112,838 of WOXC01007573.1, read as the reverse complement.
TCCATCTTCTTCAACTGATATTCATATGCCATAGACTAAAGGTCCTTCATAATCTTGGCTCTAACTCTAATTTCAACACTTACTCTAACTCTAATCCTGGTTGCTTTACTATTCATATTCTTCAGCTTTTAATTGTGTTTTTTGTACCTTACTATCCATACTGAAAATAATACTTAAAATTAATCCTTAAGAGGGAAGAACACAATAGGATCTATATCTTCCTATTCCTGAAAGCTATAGCATTCAGTCTAGGCCAATGTCACATTGATTTTTTTAACCTGTCATTTCATACCACTGACTCATAATGATCTGTCAATCCCATAAAATCTCAAGTTCTCCAAAATATTTGCTTATGGTCTGTGACTACCCCTTATAATACTTATGAGGTTGATTTTTTTGTACCCAAATGAAAGACTTTACATTTTTCTTATTAAATCTCATCTTAGATTTAGCCTAATGTTCTAATCTATCAAGAATTTTAGTATCCTGGCTCTGTCACCCATGTATTAGCTATCCCTCCCAGCTTTGCAGATTTGATAAGCATATCATTTATGCCTTTATCTAAGTTATTGACAAAAAATGTTTAACTGTCCAGAGTCAAACACATCCATGGAGTACTGTACCAGAAAACTCTTGCCACATTGATCAAAGTTGAACCATTAACAACAAATTCTAGTTGACTGTTTGCTAAAAGGTTACATTCTGTACAGGTAAGGTGGGTGCATAGATAAAGCTTTGTTGTATACAATATTTAGACTGTTTAAGTTAGAGATGATAGAATTTTAACTACAGGGAGCTTATCTTTATAATTCAATGTATATACTATGAAAAATTTAGAGGTAAGAAAAAACCTTCATCTATGGCATGTAATTCTCAAAGATTTTGGGATGTTTTTTTATATATGTATTTTATTTATACATTATATTTTATTCATTTATATATTTATTTTAGAATTTATTTATTTATTTTGGTTTTCAATATTCATTTCCACAAGATACTGTGTTCCAAATTTTCTCCCTATCTCTCCCCTACCCCCATCCCAAAGATGGCAAGCATACTGATTACCTCTTCTCCCAGTATGCCCTCCCTTAAATCCTCCCCTCAATCCCTCACATAACCCCCTTATCCTGTACTTTCCTGCAGGGCAAGAGGGATTTCTATGTCCGTGCCTGTATGTCTTATTTCCTGGTTGCATGTAATAACAATTTTAACATTTTTTTTTAAAACTTTGAGTTCCAGATTTTCTCCATTCTTCACTCCTCACCCAACCCCACTGGGAAGATAAGCAATTCAATATAAGTTAAACTTATGTAGTTATGCAAAACATTTCCATAGTAGACATATTGTGAAAGACTAAAAATATTTCCCATCATACTATTCCATACCCCATTTATTCTATTTTTCTCATTTGACCCTGTTCCTTTCAAAAGTGTTTGCTTCTGACTATCCCCTCCCCAATCTGCCCTCCTTTCTATAATCCCCCCTCTTGTCCCCTTTCCCTCTACTTTCCTGTAGGGAAAGATGCCTTATTGAGCATGTACGTTATCCCCTCCGTAAGTCAAATCCAATGAGAGTAAGGTTGACCCATTCCCTTTCACCTCTCTGCTCTTCCCCTCCATTGTAATAGCTTTCTCTTGCCTCTTTTATGTGAGATAATTTACTCTATTCTATTTCTCCCTTTCTCCTTCTCCCAATATATTCCACTCTCACCTCTTTATTTTTTAGATATCATCCCTTCATATTCAAATCACCCTATGCCCTCTGTCTATGTATACATGTACACACATATATACACAGACACACCTACACCCATATATATATACATATTCCCTTCAACTATCTTCATACTGAAAAAAGTCTCATGAGTTACAAATATTATCTTTCCATGTAGGAATGTAAAGAGCTCAGCTTTAATAAGTTCCTTATGAGTTCTCTTTCTTGTTTGCCTTTTCATACTTATCTCGCTTCTTGTACTTGAAAGTAAAATTTTCTTTTCAGCTCTGGTCTTTTTATCAAGAATGCTTGGGAGTCTTCTATTTCATTGAATATCCATATTTTCCCCTGAAGTATTATACTCAGTTTTGCTAGGTAGCTAATTATTGGTTTTAATATTAGCTTCTTTGATCTCTGGGATATCATATTCCAAACCCTTCAATCACTCAATGTAGAAGCTGCTAGATCTTGTGTTATCTTGATTGTGTTTCCAAAATACTCAAAGTGTTCTTTCCTGACTGCTTGTAATATTTTCTCCTTGAACTCAGAACTCTGGAATTTGGTTATGATATTCCTAGGAATTTTCTTTTGGGGATATTTTTTTCAAGAGGTGAATTCTTTCATTTTCTATTTTATCATCAGGCTCTAGAATATAAGGAGAATTTTCCTTAATAATTTCTTGAAAGATGATGTCTAGGCTCTTTTTCTGATCAAGGTTTTCAGGTAGTCCAATAATTTTTAAATTATCTCTCCTGGGGGTGGGGTGGGGCAGAGTCAAGATGGCAGAGTAGAGACAGCTCTTCCACACATATCTTGCTCCCACCACCTCCAAATTTATATAAAAGGGGACTCTGAACAACCTCTGGAGCTCCAGAACCCACAGAATGACACAGAGAAGCTAACCTCTGGCTGAGAACAGCCTGGCAGCCCAGCATGGAGCAGCCAATGCAGTGCTTTGGGAACCAAGCCCAGGCCCACGTGAGTTGGAGGTTTTAGCCCCAGGGTGGCCGGACCAGCAACTGGCGGCAGGGACCCCAGAACACCAGTAGCTATGGTGTTTCCAGAATTGCCAACACATAGATGCTAACTACAAAGTGAGAGGTTAGTGCAGTGTGGACTTTGAGACTCATTAGTGGGGAGAGTACATTGGCCTCTTTCCCTGGGGGTGAGAAGCCACTGAGGAGCTTGTGCAGCTTGGGCCGCATTGCCACATTGTGGCTTCTGCTCCTGGCCTGCAAACTGTAGGGGGATCTGGCAATCAGTCTGGAAGGTCATCACTCCTGCTTTTCCCTTCTTGGATTTGGATTGCAGTCTGGAGTGGAGGTCTTGGCGTGTGTGATCAGCCTGCCAAAGTGTGTGGAGGCTTCAGAGAGGACACCCAACTAATACCTCCGGAAGTTGAGAAAAGGCAAAAAGGCAAAACCTTATTCTCATTAAATTTGGATCAGGGAGAGAATGACATACATAATAAATAGGGTTTCTCACCCCACAGGAGAGTAGGGGAGAAGGGGATGAGAGGGGCACAATGGAAGGGAGGGCAGGCTTGGGGGGGAAGTTGGAAGCACCCACTTTTGAAAAGGAACAGGACCAAAGTGGGGAATGGACCAGGTGGGAGGTGGGATAGGAGGGGGGAAATATAGTCAGTCTTTTACAATATATCTACTGTCGTAATGTTTTGCATAGCTACACATGTACAACACATACTGAATTGCTTATCTTCCTTTTAAAATCAAATTTTTAAAAAATATATAAATACTATGATTAATATTATTTTGCATATAATTGGGAGATAAGATGTACAGGCATTGGGGCACGAGGATTTGCCTCGCCCTACTGGAAAAGTTGAAGGGGGTAGGGGAGAAGAGATGGGAGAGAGCAGATTGGATGAGGGGATATCCTGTGGGACTGCTATTCTGGGGTAGGGGAAAAATGGGGAAAAAATTACAACTCAAAATCTGACGGAAATGAATGATGTAAACCAGAAGTCAATAAAGCATTTGAAAAAATGATTTCTATTTATTCTATATATAAATTGCTTTGTATACATTTGTTTTCATATTACTTCCCCCATTACATTGCAAGCTCCTTGAAGGGAAGGCCTCATTTTTGCTTCTTTTTGTACTCCCTGTGCTTAGCACAGTATCTGGTACAATGTTGGCATTTAATACATGTTTGCTGATTAAAATAACTGTGATACTACCTCACAACTATCAGATTGGCTAACGTAACAAAAGAAAATGACAAATTCTGGAGGGGATGTGGAGGAAAATGGGAACACTAATGCATTGTTGAAGGAATTGTGAACTGGTCCAACAAATCTTGAGAACATTCTTGAACTAAGCTATAAAACTGTGTATGCCCTTTGATCTGGGAATACCACTACTGGATATAAACCCTAACAAGATGAAAGAAAAAAAGCACTGATATGTGTAAAAATATTTATCATATTTCTTTTTATGGTGGCAAAGAATTGGAAACTGAGGTGATGTTCATCAATTGGGGAATGGTTGAACAAGTTGTAGTACTTGATTGTAATGAAATACTATTGTGCTAAAAGAAATGATAAAGAAGGTGGTTTCAGAAAAACCTGGGAGGACTTATACAGACTGATGCAAAATGAAGTGAACAGAACTAGAACACTGCATATAGTAACAGCAAAATTGCAATGATAATCAATCATGAAAAACAGGTACTCTGATCAATACAATGACCAACAGCAATTCCAAAGTTCTCCCTGAACACCCCAAACACTCCAAGAAATAAGATGATAGTGCTGGGATGTGTGATAGACCTAGGAATATTTGCTGCTCTGTTTTTTTTTCCTTAGAAATTAAAAAGTTAAATAAAGATTTTATTGCAAAGGTGGGAATTTAAACCTAAACCTGATCATGTTTGTTTGTTTGTTTGCTTGTTTTCTGCAGATATACTTGTTCTGGATCATTGTATTGCTGAGAATAGCTAAGTCATTCATCATACAATTGATCATCATACAATATTGTTATTACTGTGTACAGTGTTCTGATATTAAATCCTTGTGAAATCCTTGCTGAAATTTTTATATTATTGTAATTAACTTTTTGATCTGTTTTAATGTACATGAAAGCTATATTTTATTGAAGGAATGTGTGGGGCTCAAAGGGATAATTAAGTGATTTTTCTTATTTGTTATCATTTTTTATGCTCAGAATTTTATTAACATTGAATCACTCATATTCCCAGGATAAGCCCAACCTACTCAAAGTGAATATTTAAAAATTATATTACTATAGTCCATTTGCTAGTATTTTATTCAGTATTTGTAGTGGATGAGTCAGCTGATAAAGTGGATAGAAAGCTGAATGTAGAGTGAGTAACACTTTGATCCAAGTCCTTCTTATAATAGATTCATGGAGTGACCCCAAGAAATGATCTTAGCTTCTTAGAGAGTGAAGCCACTCTTGAACACTTTAATAGCTGAGAGTATACAAATACTTCTTGGTGGGGGGTGTTTCCTCACTTCAAGAGAGTCAGCTGAAGTAGCAAGGCACCCTGAAGGAGAGACGGGGGCAGTACTATCATCTCTCAAGTCTAAGGAGACCCTGATGAAATTAGTCCAAGACCCTATGCCCCAAAGTCGTGGGAATAGTAGTATCTCTCAGACCACCAGATGTACTTATAGCGTAATACTTGCAGCCATCATTTAGGGGAGATATAATTGTATAGAAGGTGTCCAGTAACAATCATTAACTAATTGTCACCAATAGACAGATGAACACTAGAACCCTGGAAAGGCAGCACTGCTCAGATGAGTGGTTTTATTTTTAGCCTGGCCCTCACAGCCATCATCCAAGGAAACAATGTCTGTGGAGAGATGCCAACCAACTAGCACCTATAGACCTAGTACATTGTAGCAAGGTACCCTGAGGATGAAGAGGTGCAGCATTGTAATGGAAATGCAAATTTAAAGATCTTCCCTGCCCCTAGCTTAAGTGCACCTGGAGCCTGTGGTGGGAGGCTTGTTTTTCAGGAAAGCCCACACCTTGATACTTTGTGATTGGGCAGTGGGTCAAGAAGGTTGTTACATTCTCTGAGCCAAGAGAAGGCTATATAAGCCCTGAGGAGAGGCTTTGCTTTGGGGCTCACTTTGAGAAGTGTTGTGTGATTTGACCAGATGAGACTCTGGGAAGCCGTTGCTGAGAGCCCCCCGGCTTTGAAAACCCAGATGTTGATGCTTCCCTCTCTGGTAACTGTGATTTGGTATTGATATAATGGTAGGACAGTTTGGAAGCCTGTCTGTTTGATCTGTAAGTTCTGTAACTCTGAAGTTCGGGTGCTGACCTTTTTCCCCTGAACTAGGTAATGTGTGTTTGTTTGATTAAAGTAAGCTTGTTAACCCATTTTGAGTTGCTTTCCTTTTGAAAAGCAGATCTAAGTACCTGTGTTGGCAGTCACCCTGGGTATATTGGGGTGCTTGCTGCTACAAGCATGTATCAGGCAAGTCAAACTACTGCTACCATCATGACCATCATCCTTCAAACCCCGATGGACACAGCCCAAGATACTGAACCCAAGAGACTTTGCCATGTAATACTTCCAGCCCAGCTATAGCTGATTGTAAAAACCCAAAGCTATGATCTTGGAAAACAGTCCCTGTGGAGGTGCAACCTGGTCCTGTAGTTGCTAATGCCACATCTATAGAAGACATAGAAAATAAAGTTCTTCTCACCCAAGTCCTTGGTTCACCATCAGAAACTGAAATAATTTTATCAGTGGAAATGACATTAATGAAGAAGCATTACCATCTGTTTTGCTGCTTCACCCCGAGGACCATGGGACCTTTCCAAATGACTGCAGCTAAAACCTTTCAGATGTGCTCCCTGCATTAAAATGAGATCTACCTGAGAGTGGTTTCTTACTTTTCTATTTGTAACCCTAGCATTTAGTACAGTCCTGTGCACATGCTAAGCATTTAATAAATGGCTAATTTATTAATTCATTCAAATTCACAATACCAATGAAATTGCAGGTCTAGTTAATTATTTTAAATTGAAAATGGTTTATAGTTTTATTTTTCTACTTTATTTGTGAAGAAGTTTGTTGTACTACTGCTGATCAAATTAATAAACATCCTGGGGTTATAAAGAAAGACAAAAAACCAGATCCTGTTCTCAAGAATCTCTGGCTAATGGAAAGGGGGAGGATAAGTACGTTGCGCTGCAAATTTTAAAACATTATTTAGAGAACTGAGAGGTAAAAATGACTTGCCAAGGGTCTCACAGCTGGTATGTATCAGAGGTAGTACTTAAACCCAGATCTTCCTGAGTATAAAAATAATTATCTCATCTGCAGTGCAATGCTGTTTCTCATATTTTTAAAAATTCTGTATTATTTATGGTTTTGGTGTTAATTGGCAAATATTTGAGAATAATATTTTCAGATTAAAAATAAATCCTTTCCATTCGTTGTGCTTTCTTTTTCATTTTAATTTAGATAAATTAGTCTTTCTTGCTGTCCCTGTTCCTGTTTTTCTCCTTCTCTCCCCCCATTTCCCTTTTTTCTTATCATCTCCCTCACCATGTTCCTTTCTTTTCCACACTTCCTCTCCTTGAAATAAAATTATGTAATGGTTTACCTATTTTGATGGTCTTTAAAAAATTCCTCAAGGGGTGCCTAGGTGGTGCAGTGAATAGAATACTAGCCCTGGAGTCAGGAGGACCTGAGTTCAAATCCGACTTCAGACACAATATACTTACTAGCCATGTGGCTTTGGGCAAGTCACTTAACCCCAATTTCCCTCCAAAAAGCAAAAAAAAAAAATCCCTCAATTTTATTCATTGCCTCAAAAGATTTTTTTTGTTCCCAATTTTTATCTTCTTTAATTTTTCAGTTATTAATTTTTTTATTTTATGGATTTTTTTAAAGTTGTATGCTCAATTCACTGATTTTGCTTTTATTTATATGAGTTTAGAAACAAAATTTTCTGTAAGGAATACTTTAGTAACATCCCATAGTTTTGATATGTTATATCATTGGTGTAATTTTGAAAATATGTATATACGTTTTCTTAACAGGATTTTGCTGAGCCAAACTATAACCTGAAAATAACAAAACAGCAGGCCAAAGACAAAGTGTCAGTAATCAGGTAGTTATCCAATTAATAAGTTTCATTATGAGAAACAGATGTACAAATTAGGAAATCCCCTGATCAGAATTCCATCTTGCTGAAATGAAGACAGAGATTATATACATAAATCATAAGTGGGAAGGGAGGGGGAAAGGTGAATTACAAACCGTTGTTCCCAAAGCCAGAGTGATTTTCCATGGCAAACTCCAAAATGGAAGATAGTACAAAAGTTCTGGAGTCCTATGGGAACAATATTGCTCGAGGCCTAGGGGTCATTACTTGGTGGGTTACAGGACCAGAGTTCTTTGACAGGAACATGTTTTACAGTGTTTGATTTTCATCACTTCAGGTACTCAGGCAGAAGGATACCAGTGATTAAGAGCCTTGTCAGTCAGATTGATCAGTTCAAGCCTCATTGTGAGTTTTCTCACAAGAAAAGCAATGCTGAAAAATCTAATCTATTAGTATATACATTACACATATCATATCTATGATTATTATAAAAATCTGAATTCTCTCCAAAATATGTATGTAGGTGGGTAGGCAGGTATACACATGCATAAATATTTATATATTGTACAGTTTTTCTTTTAGCCACACATTCTATAGGATTACATTTTTAGTTATACTCTATATGATTCCCATTTTGCAACTACCAAAAATTTATGCTATTTTGTTTTTATATTGCTATTTTCAAATTCTTGACATCTTTTTTGCTTCTAAATCTAAAAGAAATATTGTGAAATCCCCAGAAGTCATTGTCTTACTATCAAGGTCATCCTGAAATTTAGATAATTTTCTTTAAGTACTGCGTTCTTATGCCTTTGGATGAGTATATATTTATTGTTAGCTTCACAGTAGTGTGGGCTTTGAATGACTAGAAGTATGGATAAATTAGACATTTTTGCACTCTTAACATTTCTCTTACTTAGGTATATCTATCAACTAAAATATCTTGGACGGGGCAGCTAGATGGCACAGTGAATAGAGCATTGGCCCTGGAATCAGGAGGACCTGAGTTCAAATTAGGCCTCAGACACTTAACACTTTACTAGCCATGTGACCTTGGGCAAGTCACTTAACCCCTATTGCCTGCCTTCCTCCCTCCAAAAAAAAAAATAGCAAAAAAAAAAGTCTTGGGTAAGCAGAGTCATACAAAAGAGTGAGTGTAAGTATGTGGGGGGAGTGGGAGTAGGGGTGGTGAGATTTAGAAAATAAGGCAATGAATTGGTGACCTTTAAGGCCTCAGCTCATTAAAAAGGACAAATTAAATAATTCTACTAGATCCTAGTGAAAGGTTTGGTTGTGCCCCTGTAGATTTCTATGTGATGGAATCATATATTTCATTTCATTATTATCTATAAATTTCATACATCTTGAATTGCCCACTCAGGTTTGTTCTCTTTGGAAACACTTTCACCTTAAGCCCTGAGCTCCAGGCCTTCTAAAACCTGACCAGAACTTGGAGGCTTTTGGAACAGAAAATAAAGCTATTTAATAAAAGAAAATTGTATGAGTTGGGAATATAGGCTGAGTGACCCCAACCTCAGTTCCCCAGAAATGATTAATATGCTTGAGATGGATAAGCCCAGTACCACTAGGAGCCTCCTTAACTTTTTTTTTTCTTTTTTGGAAGGGGGAAGGCAGGGCAATTGGGGTTAAGTGACTTGTGACTTGCCCAAGGTCACATGGCTAGTAAGTGTTAAGTGTCTGAGGTGGATTTGAACTCAGGTCCTCCTAACTCCAGGGTGGGTGCTCTATTCACTACACTACTTAGCCACCCCAGTTTCCTTACCTTTTTTTTTTTGTTTGTTTGTTTTTTGGAGGGCAATTCGGGTTAAGTAGCTTGCCCAAGGTCATACGGCCAGGTTTTTGTTTGTGTGTGCGTTATGTGTCTGAGTCTGGATCTGAACTCAGGTCCTTCTGACTCCAGGGCCGACACTCTACTCACTGCGCCACCTAGCCGCCCCTGTTTCCTTAACTTTTAAGGAAGTGAAGACAACAGAAGGCATAAAGAAGCATTAATTAATGGCTTACTATGTAACAAGCATAATACTTAGCATTGTGAATACAAAGAAAGACAAAAATAAAAATGAAAATGCTTGGATCTTGTGATTTTAATATTAATACTGTTTTAGGATCTATGATTATCTTAAACACAATGAACTTTCCTGTCCTGTCTTTTTTTTTTTTTCATTCTTTTTTTTTCTTTTTTTTTTTTTAATTAATTTATTAGTTTAGTTTCAGTTGACAAGATTCAATTCCATAGTTCCTTGATTTTCAAATTTCCTTTACTTCCCTCCCCCCTCCCCTCATGACATCATATAGTACAGTATAGGGTCTGCAAATGCATTCATATTAAACATTATTCCAATTACAAAGGCATATTGTACTAGGTGGGATGAAAGATGGTAAGGAAGAAGTAAAACCAAATGAGAAGAACAAGATCATTTAGTTTGCTTCCATCAGGATTCAGGGTCAATTCTTTCTAGTTGTATCTCTGGATGGCGCATTTCTCACTTTCTTGAGTCATTCGGGATTAACTTATATCACTGCATTGCTGAAAAGAGTCCAGTCTGTCATAGTTGGTCGTCACAGATATGGTATGTCTGTGATTGTATACAAATTTCTTCTGAGTTTACTCTTCTCGCTCAGCATCAGTTTGTATAAGTCTCTCCAGGTAATTATGAAATCCGTCACCTCCTCGTTTCTTATAGCACAATAAAATTCCGTTACATTCATATACCACAACTTGTTTAGCCATTCCCCAATTGATGGGCACTCCTTTAGTTTCCAATTCTTTGCAACCACAAAAAGGGCTGCTAAAAATATTTTTGTACATATGGTTCTTCCTCCCACTACTATGATCTCTTTGGGATATAACCCTAGGAGTGGTATGGCTGGGTCAAAGGGTATGAAATTATTTATAATCCCTTGGGCATAATTCCAGATTGCTCTCCAGAATGGTTGGATAAGTTCACAACTCCACCAGCAATGTATTAGCATTCCAATTTGCCCACATCCTCTCCAGCATTTGTCACTTTCTTGTTTTGTCATCTTAGCCAATCTGACTGAGAGATGTGGTATCTCAGAGTTGTTTTGATTTGCATTTCTCTAATTAATAGTGATTTAGAGCATTTCTTCATATGCTTATAGATATCTTTAATTTCTTTCTCTGAAAACTTCCTATTCATATCCTTTGACCATTTCTCAATTGGGGAATGACTTGTATTCATATAGATTTGGCTCAATTCTCTATAAATTTTAGAAATGAGTCCTTTATCAGAGACACAGGTTGTAAAAATTCTTTCCCACTTTCCCACCTCCCTCTTGATCTTGGTTACATTGGCTTTGTTTGTGCAGAAGCTTTTCAATTTAATGTAATCAAAATTATCCATTTTGCATTTTATAATGCTCTCTAATTCTTGTTTGGTCCTAAAATCTTCCCCTCTCCACAGGTCTGTCAGGTAAACTATTCCTTGCTTTCCCAAATTGCTTACAGTATCATCCTTTACACCTAGATCATGCACCCATTTAGACTAGATTTTGGTATATGGTGTTAGATAATGGTCTATGCCCAGTTTCTGCCATACTGTATTCCAGTTTTCCCAGCAGTTTTTGTCAAATAGTGCATTCTTATCCCAAAAACTGGGGTCTTTGGGTTTATCGAACAATAGATTGCCATATTCATTAACTGCTGGGTCTCCTGCACCTAATCTATTCCATTGATCCACTACTCTACACCTCTGCCAGTACCAAGCAGTTTTGATGACTGCTGCTGTATAATACAGATGAAGATCTGGCATAGCTAGTCCACCTTCCCTAGCATTTCTTTTCATTAACTCCCTTGATATTCTAGACCTTTTGTTTTTCCAAATAAATTTTGTTATTATTTTGTCTAACTCTACAAAGTAGTTTTTTGGTAAATTGATTGGAATGGCACTAAATGTATAATTTAGTTTGGGTAAAATTTTCATTTTTATTATATTAGCTCGACCCAGCCACGAGCAATTGATATTTTTCCAACTATTTAGATCTGATTTTATTTCTGTGAGAAGTGTTTTGTAGTTGTGATCATATAGATTCTGGGTTTGTTTTGGCAAGTAGATTCCAAAATATTTTATAATGTCTACAGTGACTTTAAATGGGATTTCTCTTTCTATCTCTTGCTGTTGAGTTTTATTAGAGATGTACAGGAATGCTGAGGATTTATGTGGGTTTATTTTATATCCTGCAACTTTGCTAAATTTATTTATTGTCTCAAGTAATTTTTTACTTGATTCTCTAGGATTCTCTAAGTATATCATCATATCATCTGCAAAGAGTGACAGCTGGGTCACTTCTTTGCCTAATTTGATTCCTTTGATTTCTTTTTCTTCTCTAATTGCTACTGCTAACGTTTCAAGTACCAGATTGAATAAGAGGGGTGATAGTGGACACCCTTGTTTCACTCCTGATCTTATTGGAAAGGCTTCTAGTTTATCCCCATTGCATATAATACTTACTGATGGTTTTAGATAGATGCTAGCCACTATTTTAAGGAAGGCTCCATTTATTCCTATACTTTCTAGTGTTTTTAATAGGAATGGATGTTGTACTTTGTCAAAAGCCTTTTCTGCATCTATTGAGATGATCATGTGGTTTTTGCTAGTTTTGTTGTTGATATGCTCAATTATATTGATGGTTTTCCTAATATTAAACCATCCTTGCATTCCTGGAATGAATCCTACCTGATCAGGGTGTATTATTTTTGTGTTAAGTTGTTGGAGTCTTTTGGCTAATATTTTATTTAGAATTTTTGCGTCTAAATTCATGAGGGAGATTGGTCTATAATTTTCTTTCTCTGTTTTATCTCTTCCTGATTTAGGAATCAGTACCATATTTGTGTCATAGAAAGAGTTTGGTAGGACTCTTTCTTCACTAATTTTCCCAAATAGTTTGTAGAATATTGGAATCAATTGTTCTTTAAATGTTTGATAGAATTTACTAGTAAACCCATCTGGCCCTGGAGATTTTTTTCCTAGGGAGGAGATTTTTTTCCTAGGGAGTTCATTGATGGCTTGTTTGATTTCTTTTTCTGAGATGGGGTTATTTAGGTAATTCACTTCCTCTTCAGTTAATCTGGGCAATTTGTGATTTTGTAAATATTCATCCATTTGACTAAGATTGTCATATTTATGTGCATACAATTGGGAAAAAATAATTCCTCATTATTTTTTTGATTTCCTCTTCATTGGAGGTAGATTCACCCTTTTTATTTTTGATACTCATAATTTGGTTTTCTTCTTTCTTTTTTTTTATCATATTAACTAAGGGTCTATCAATGTTGTTGATTTTTTCATAAAACCAGCTCTTGGTTTTATTTATTAATTCAATGGTTTTCTTAATTTCAATTTTATTAATCTCACCTTTGGTTTTCAGTATTTCTAATTTAGTACTAAATTGGGGATTTTCAATTTGTTCTTTTTCTAGCATTTTCAATTGCATGTCCAATTCACTGACCTCCCTTCTCTCTGCTTTAATTAAGTATGCACTCAGGGATATAAAACTTCCCCTGAGAACTGCCTTTAGTGCATCCTACAAATTTTGGTATGTTGTTTCATTATTATCATTCTCTTGAATGAAATTATTGATTGTTTCTATAATTTCTTCTTTGATCCACCAATTTTTTAGGATTAAATTGTTTAGTTTCCAATTAGTTTTTAGTCTATCTTTCCATGGCCCTTTATTGCATATAATTTTTATTGCATCATGATCTGAGAATGATGCGCTTACTATTTCTGCCTTTCTGCACTGGATTGTGAGGTTTTTTATGCCCTAGTACATGGTCTATTTTTGAGTATGTACCATGCACTGCTGAGAAGAAAGTAAATTCCTTTTTATCCCCATTCAGTTTTCTCCAGAGATCCATCATATCTAGTCTCTCTAAGATTCTATTCACTTCCTTAACTTCTTTCTTGTTTATTTTGAGGTTAGATTTATCGAGTTCAGAGAGGGGAAGATTAAGGTCCCCCACTAGTATAGTTTTACTATCTATTTCTTCCTCTAATTCCTTTAACTTCTCCTCTAGGAATTTGGATGCTATACCACTTGGTGCATATATATTAAGTAGTGATATTGCTTCATTCTCGATGGTGCCTTTTAGTAGGATATAGTTTCCTTCCTTATCTCTTTTAATTAGATCTATTTTTGCTTTTGCTTTATCTGAGATAAGTATTGCTACCCCTGCTTTTTTACTTTAGCTGAGGCATAATAAATTTTACTCCAACCTTTTACCTTTACCCTGTGGGTATCCCTTTGTTTCAAATGTGTTTCTTGAAGACAGCATATTGTAGGATTATGGTTTTTAATCCATTCTGCTATCCTCCTCTGTTTTATAGGAGAGTTCATCCCATTCACATTCACAGTAATGATGACTATCTGTCTCTTCCCTTCCATTCTATTCCCTCCCCTGTTTATGTTTTTGTTTCTTCCTTCTCCCTTCCCCTCCTTGAAGTTTTCCCTTTTGACTGCCCCCTCCCTCAGTGTTCCCACCCAGTGACCCCCCTTCTTAACCTACCCTCTCTCCTTACTACTATTTCCCTCCCTTATAATCCCTCCCTTTAGTCTCCTCCTTTTCACCCCCCCCTTACCCTCCCACTATCTATAGGACACAACAAATTTTTATACTTATCAGAGTAAATTACTCCCCGTTTGATTCCAAACCAATGAAAGTAAATTTCAAACAATGCTCCTCTCCCTCCCTCCAATTCCTCTATTTAATGAATTTATGTGTCTATTCACGTTAGATTCTTAAACTTCACTGATTAATTTGATCCTTCTTTGAACCAGAACCAGTGAGAATAGTGTTTAAATGATGTTCCTCTTCCTCTTACTTTCCCTTCTTCTATAGTGTGTTTTGATGCCTCTTCAGATGGCATATTTTACCTTTTCCTAGCTCATCCTTTCCTTTTTCCCATTACAGTACCATTGATCCCCTTAATAGTCTTTTTTTTTTAGACTCTATGTTAGTGCATTCATACCCACACCCTCTAAGTATAACCCTTTTGCAGGTCATGATAATCATAGAGATTTCAAATATTGACAGTTATCAGCTCCACATATAGGGATGTGAACATTTTGCTCTTGTTGCATTCCAAGTAATGAGCTTGTGTTTGTGGGTGTGGGTATGTGCACTTCTGCATGTGTGAGTCTATGTTACCCTTGTTTACCTTTTTATGTTCTTCTGGAGTCTTGTAATTGGAGATCAAATTTTCCATTGAGCTCTGGCTTTTTCATTAGGAAAGTCTGGAAGTCCCTTACTTCATTAAACATCCATCTCCTTGCCTGAAAGATTATGCTCAGTTTTGCCGGGTAGTTAATCCTTGGTTGTAGTTCTAGCTCTCTTGCCCTACGAAATATCAAATTCCAGTCCCTCCGCTCTTTAATGTAGAAGCTGCTAGGTCCTGTGTGATCCTAACTGTAGTTCCTCGATATTTGAATTGTTTCTTTTTGGCTGCTTGTAGAATTTTTTCTTTAATCTTATAATTCTGGAATTCGGCTACTATATTTCTTGGAGTTTTCAGTTTGGGATCTCTTTCAGGAGGAGTCCGGTGAATTCTATCAATAGCTATTTTATCTTCTGATTCCAGGACCTCAGAACAGTTTTCTTTGACAATCTCTTGGAGGATGTTGTCTAGACTGCTTTTCTCATCATGGCTTTCTGGTAGACCAATAATTCTTAGGTTGTCTCTCCTGGATCTGTTCTCTAGATCAGTTATTTTTCCAGTGAGATATTTTACATTTTCTTGCAATTTTTCGATCATCTTGTTTTTTTCAATTGACTCCTGCTGCATCATAGAGTTCTGAGTTTCAGTTTGGTTGTATCTAATTTTTAGTGAATTATGGTCTTCAATAAGTTTTTGAAGTTCCTTTTTTAGGGAGGTATTTTCTTTTTCCAAGTTGGTCATTGCCTCCCTGATTTGGTCTTTAAAATTTTTTCTTAAGCTCCTCCAGGAATGCTATTTGGGCTTGAGACCAGATCATGTTTCCTTCTGTGGTCTCTGGTGTGGGCAGAGAGTCTATATTGTCCTGTGTGTTTTGTTGATCTTGCCCTACATAGTATGCTCGAATAGACTTTCTTGCCTTCCCCTTCTCCTTTTCAGCTTCCTTCCTTCCCATTGTGACTTCCTGTTTCTTAGTGTCTCAGGCTATGAGTTTGGGGCCTGATCCTTGACTTTGAATACCTCTGGGTGGCTAGTTTATGGCTAAGTCAGGGAAGTCAGTGAGGAATGTAGATGTGTAGGTGGGGTTGAGTTTGACCACTTCAGATTTCTGCCTCTATACCCCTGGGCTATAAGTAGTCTTTTGTTGGTGAGGTGAGGTGGGGCTAGTTGGGTCCCCTCCCTCTCTTCTCTTCAGATTCCTGGCTGTCTCAGTTACACCCTTTCTTGGAGATTCTCAAGCCTGAGGCTATTTCCATTAACTTGGGGTTTCAGTCTGGGTGGGAGACTTATCTTTGGGTTTTCTGCTCCATGAAGGAGGGATGGGAGGATCGGAGCAGCTAGAATTTACTTTGCCATTCCAGCCCCTGTATCATACAGGCAGGCAGTTTCTAAATTTCCAGGCTGGGGGCTGAATGCAGCCTGAGAAGCCACTCTCTCCACTGGGGGCCCGATTCTCCTACCTGGCTCCAATGATCCGTTCCCTCTGCCAGATGATTGCGATTCGTCCTTGGTAAGTCTGCAGGCTGGGGCTTTTTCTCTCTCTGGTGTAGTCTGCTTGCCTGCTCTTAGGTCTGAGCTGTGCAGACCCCACGCGCTCTGCGCTCGACCTGTGCGGACACTCTGGGCAACCTCCTGGGCTGGATTCTGCCACACTCTGTCTTCCACTGGGCTTCGTCACTCCGGAATCTGCTCAGATTTACCCTTTTGGACTTAGTGACAGAGGAGCTCAGCGAGGTTACTGCTTCCTTTCCGCCATCTTGGCTCCGCCCCCTCCTGTCCTGTCTTAAAGTTGTATATTTTTAAATTAAATTTTCTGTTTATTTTTAGTTTTCATTATTCATTTCCACAAGATTTCGAGTTACAAATTTTTTCCCTGTCTTTCCCATATTCACCACCACAAAATGGCTATCTGACTGTATACCCCATCCCCCAATCTACTCTCTCCTATATCCTCCCCAATGCCCCCTCTGACTTTCCAGCAGGGCAAGATGGATTTCTATACTTCAGTGCCTATATATCTTGTTTCCCAGTTGCATTTAAAAAAAAATATACACACACACACACACACACACACACACACACACACACACACACACATATATAAACATCTGATATTAAAATTTTGAATTCCAGATTCTTTTCCTTCCGCCCTTGTCACCCATCCTTACTGGGAAGATAAGCAATTCAATATAGGTTGTACATGTGTTGCTATGCAAAACGTTTCCATAGTGAATATATTGTGAAAAACTGACTTTATTTCCCTCCTATCCCACCCCCAACAGTTCTATTCTCTACTTTGACCCTGTCCCTATTCAAAAGTGGGTGCTTCCAACTTCCCTCCCCCTAGCCTGCCCTCCCTTCCATTATCTCCCCCTTTTCCCCTTCCCCTCAACAATCTGTAGGGTGAGATACCCTATTTAGTGTATATGTCATTTGCTCCCTAAACCCAAATTCAATGAGAGTAAGGTTGACCCATTCCCTTTTGCCTTCCTGTTCTTTCCCTCCATTGTAACAGTTTTCCCTTTCCTCTTCTTTATGAGATAAGTTACCCATTGTGTCTCTCCCCATCTGTATCTTCCCAGTAAGGGTGGGTGACAAGGAAAGAAGGGAATGAATATGGAATTCAAAGTTTTAAAACCAAATGTTTAATATATATACGATTATACTATTTTACGTGTAATTTGGAAATTAGATATACAGGCACTGGGGCAGAGAGATCCACCATGCCCTATGGGAAAAGTCGTAGGTGGTACTGGGGAAGATATGGGAGAGAGCATATTGGAGGATGGGATATCCTGTGGGACTGTTATTTTGGGGATGTGGGTAGGGGAAAAATGGGGAGAAATTTTGTAACTCAAAATCTGGCAGAGATGAATGATGTAAACCAGAAGTTAATAAAGCATTTGGAAAAAAGAAGGAAAAAAAGAATGCTTGAAAGTCCTCTATTTCACTGAATGACCATATTTTCCCCTGAAACATGATACTCAGTTTTGCTGGGTGGGTGATTTTTGGTTTTAATATCAGCTCCTTTGCCCTCTGGAATCTCATATTCCAAGCCCTTTGATCCCTCAGTGTAGAAGCTGCCAGTTCCTCAGTTATCTTGATTGTGTTTCCACAATATTGAAATTGTTTCTTCCTGGCTGCTTGTAATATTTTCTTCTTGATCTGGGAACTCTGGAATCTGGTTATAATATTCCTAGGAGTTTTCCTTTGGGGATCTTTTTTAGGGGGTAATCAGTGGATTCTTTCAACCTCTATTTTGCCCTCTGGTTCTAAAACATCAGGGCAATTTCCCTTGAGAGTTTCTCAAAGGAAATGTTTTTTATCACAGCTTTTAGGTAGTCCAATAAAATTTAAATTATCTCTCCTGGATCTATTTTTCAGGTCAGTGGTTTTACCAGTGAGATATTTCACATTGCCTTCTGTTTTTTCATTGGTTTTAACCTGTTTAATAATATCTTGATTTTTCATAAAGTCAGTAGCTTCCATTTGCTCTAATCTAATTCTGAAGGAATGATTCTCTTCAGTGAGCTTCTGAGATTCTTTTTCCATTTGGCAAATTTTGCTTTTTAAGGCATTCTTTCCTCATAGCCTTTTTGAGCCCCTTTTGCCATCTGAGTAAGTCTATTTTTTAAGGTGTCATTTTCTTCAGTCAGGTTGTTGACTCACATTTCATAATTTTCCTGCATTGTTCTCATTTTTCTTCCCAATTTTCCTCCACTTCATTTATTTGATTTTCAAAATCCTTTTCAAGCTCCTTGATGGCCTGTAACCAGCTCATATTTTTTCTTGGAAGCTTTTGGTGCAGGAGTTCTGACTTTGGTGTCTTCCTCCTATTCCATGCTTTGATCCTTTTTGTCCCCAAAATAGGAGTGTAAAATTGGATTGCTCTGTTTGCTTTGCTTCCTTTGTTTGGCCATATTGCCACTCAATTACTTGAATTTTGAGCTTTTTGGCACAGTAGAGCTCTCCTTCCAGACAGGAGTGCTTTGTCCCAAATTGCTGGGGTTTTCTCAGCTTCTGGAAGCTATTAGTTGGCTGCCCTCTCTATGGCCTCCACATGCTCTGGCTCACTGGTCACTCACCCCAGGACCTACACCCTACATAGCAGTCCAGATCCAAGCAGGTCAAAGCAAGAGAGATTACCCTCCCCTACAGTTTGTAGGGTAGGAGCTCTAAAGCAGCCGTGTGGCTGCAGCAGCCACACCTCAGCCACTTTTCACTCTGGGTGCAGAGGCCAGACCACACTTCCACAATCCCTGTTTCCAAAGTTTACACTGACCTCTCACTTTGTCTTTGGCATTTATGGGTTGATAATTCTGGAAACTGCCACAGCTGCTGGTGATCTGCTCTCCTGCCATGTCTGGTCAAGCTGCCCTGAAGCTAAAACCATGGGCTCACATGGGGCTGGGTTCTGCTCCCAGAAGGCTTCAGTGAACCCTTCCTGTCTGCCTGCTGGACTGTCTTCAGCAGGAGATTTTTTTTCTCTCTGTTACTTTGTGGGTTCTAAAGTTTCTTTATAGTCATATTTTTTATAGGTATTTGTGATGGTTATGGGGGGAGTGCAGGGAATTTTCCTCCTTCTATGCTGCCACCTCAGGTTGTATATTTTTTAAAATTTTTAGCTTGATTGAGATCTATTCCAACTTTTTTTGAGACATAAAAGAATACTACTCTAAACTCTCATTTTGATTGGAGGTTAATGAATGAATCCTGATATTACAAATATGCTTCTCAAACTACACATTGTTTGACTTTGCTTTCTAATCAATTTTGCAATCTCTTCATTCTGGGAGTTATTTCATCAGCCTTACATTATTTGTTTTCCCCGTATAATTGTTAAAATATTACTTTTCAGGGTGGCTAGGTGAGTAGAGCACCAGCCCTGGAGTCAGGGGGACCTGGGTTTGGATCTGGTCTCAGACACTTCACACACACACACACACACACACACACACACACACACACACCACACCACACACACACACACACACACACAAACAAGTGTGTGACCTTGGACAAGTCACTTAACCCCAATTTCCCTACAAAAAGCAAAAAAACCCAAAAATAATAAAATAATAAAACATTACTTTATATATAAAATATTACAAGCTGTCAGGAAGAAACAATATTTTTCATGCATCTAGCAAATAAGATATACAGGCAGTGGGGTATAGAAATCCATTTTGCCCTACTAGAAAGTTAGGGGGGAATAAGAGAGGATATAAGAGAAAACAGATTAAGGGAAGGGGTATTCAGTAGGCTCACTATCTTGAGTTTGGGAGTAGGGGAAAGATGGGGAGAAAATCTATGACTCAAAATCTTTTGGAAATGAATACTGAAAACTAAAAATAAGTAAAGAAATTGAAATGTATGAGTCAAGGGATGGCCTTTTTAACTAGAAAAAAGAAAAAAATCAAGCTGGAAGGGAAAGACCCTCAGGGTTGCTGTTACAAAGAGAAATCAAAATCAACTCCATATCTTGTCATCATTTCCCTGATGTCATGGTCCTCTTTGAAAACAAAAGACAAACACAATCTTAATATCACAATAGTATTCCATCTTAATCTTAAAGCACAACTTTGCCAGGCAGTCATTCCCCAGTTTATGGTCAAACTCAGTTTCCAATTCTTTAGACCACTAAAATAACTTCTATAAAGATTTTTGTTTCTATAGTCCTTTTTGTTTTTAAACATTTTTAGTCTCATTGGCATACAGAACTTTTGGTGGTATTGCTGGATCAAAGTGTATGCATGCTTTTATGGCCTTTGGGCATGGTTCTAAATTACTCTCCAGGGAGCAGCTAGGTTGGCACAGTGAACAGAAAACTGGCTCTGGAGTCAGGAGGACCTGAGTTCAAATCCACCCTTAGATGCTTGACACACTTACTAGCTGGTGTAGATATCATCCCATTGTATTCAACTCACACCAAAGTCCTTTGTCTGCCCCAATGATGAGGTTTTTAGGAGTTACAAGTATCTTCCCAGGTAGGAATATAAACAGTTTAACCTCATTTAATTCCTTATGATTTCTCTTTCCTATTTATCTATTTATGCTTCCCTTGAGTCTTGTACTTGAAAATCATATTTTCTATTCAAGTATATTCTTTCATCAGGAAAGCTTGAGAATTCTCTATTTCATTGTATATTCATTTCCCTCGTGAAGTGTTATACACAGTTTTTCCATATAGATGATTCTTGGTTGTCATCCTAATTCCTTTGCCTTCCAGAATATCACATTCCAAATACTCAATTCTTTAATGTAGCTGCTAAATCTTTTGTTATCCCGACTGTGAATCCAAAAGTAATTGAATGGTTACTTTCTGTCTATTTGCAATATGTTCTCCTTGGCCTGTGAGCTCTGCAATTTGGCTGTAGCATTCCTGCAATTTCTAATTTTCAGAACTCTTTCAGGAGGTGGTTGGTAGAATCTTTCATTTTCTATTTTACTTTCTGGTTCTAAGATATAAGGAAAGTTGTCCTTGATAATTACTTGAAAGATGATGTCTAGTTTTTTTTTTTTTTTAATCATGAATTTCAGGTAGTTTAAATATTCATAAATTCTTTCTCCTAAATCTGTTGTCCAGGTCAGTTGTTTTTCTAATGAGACATTTCATAGTTTCATCTATTTTTTCATTCTTTGGATTTTGTTTTATTTTTTCTTAATGTCTTGTGGAGTCATTAGCTCTCGCATCTATTTCTTCCAGTTTTAATTTTTGAGGATTTGGCCAATTCTGGTTTTTTTTTTTTTTTTTTTGGAGGGCAATTGGGGTTAAGTAACTTGCCCAAGGCCACATGGCTAGGTTTTTGTTTGTGTGTATTAAGTGTCTGAGGCCGGATCCGAACTCAGGTCCTTCTGACTCCAGGGCCAGCGCTCTACTCACTGTGCCACCTAGCCACCCCGACAATTCTGTTTTTTAAAGAGTTCTTTTCTTCAGTGAGCTTTTGTGCCTCTCTTATCATTTGACCTATTATGTTTTTAAAAGTGTTATATTCTTCACTACTTATTTTGTGCCTCCTTTACTTAGATGTTGACTGTCTTCTCATGATTTTCTTGCATCATTTTCATTTCTTTTACTAATTCTTCCTCTACCTTTATTGTTTATTTTTTAAAATCCCTTTTTTGAGTTCTTCTAGGACCTGAAATCAATTCACATTTTTCTTTGAGTCTTTGGACATAATAGTTTTATTCTGTTGTCTTCTGATTTTGTGTTTTGATCTTCCCTGTCATCATCGAAATTTTCTATGGTCAGGTTCTTTTTTGTTGATTATTCATTTTTCCAGCCTATTTTTGTGACTGTTAGTTTTATATTAAAGTTGGGCCTTGATTTCAGGGGGTGAGTGCACTGTCCCAAGTTTCAGGTTTCTTGGTGCAGCTGTTTTTATAGTTAGTTCTTGGCAGTCTATAAGTTTTAATTTCTTCCAAGGTGGTATGATCTAAGGAGAAGTGTGTTCCTTACTCTCCTGTACTGTGCTCTGTTTTGTGAGTGATCACAAGCATTCTTTCCAACTCTAGAACTCTGACTCAGAGCCCAGCTTACCTTCAGCAGTGAGGTCTGGTTTGCTAGTGCTCCTTCGTGTGCTGGTACTATGACCCAGGACTGCAACTTGGGTAATGCAACAGCATCCTGCTCCCAGTTCTAGCAAAGTTACCTTTATAATCTTCTGACCAATTGTTTGACACCCTTACCATCTGTGGGCTGAGAGTTCTAGAAGCTGCTGCTTCTGCCACTGATTCAGTCTCCTTCAAGGCCTACGGCTGGTTTCTTATGGTTTAGCCTATACTGGTTGGGCTTGTGCTGTAGTGCACTCCATTTTCACCCTGGTGTGATAGGCCTTTCCTGCCAAACTTCTAAGTTGCCTTGGACCAGATAATCATTCACCCCATCCTTTTGTGGGTTTTGCTGCTCCATAATTTTTCTTGAGGTATTATTTAAAACTGTTTGGGAGGGAATTTGGAAGAGCTCAAGTAAATCTCTGCCTTTTCTCCACTATTTTGATTCTAGCACCTTACTGTGACAAATTTGATCCATCCTATCAGTCTCCTTTTCTTCTTCTCTTAATCCAAACCTGAATATCTACGATGGTTTTTCCCTTCCCTTTTGCAGTCAACCCTACATACATGTTGTGCCTTTACTTGGAACAATAATCTTATTGTTTTAGGATATAAACCATTGGTCATTAATTAACTCCTTTGAACAATCCAAAATTGTTTACCTTTTTAAAGTTTCTTTTATCTATCACTTATACTTTTGTAGACTGTGCCTGGTTGTAATTTCTCATTATTAATACTTGGGAGTCATTTATTCTTTTAAAATTTCATTTTTCCCCCATGAGAAAATTATAGGGATTATGTAAAACTTTATAGAATACTATTTGGTACATACATCTTTATCTTCCTTTACTCTCCTCCAGCATGGTTACTATATCATCCTGTGTGATTTTTGTTTTAGTTCCCTCATACGAGATCTATATAATCCCAGTCATTTATAAATATTTTTCCTTGATATACTAGAGCATGGTCATAATGTTTTATGGATGAATTATATCTAGAATTTCTATCTGAATATGCCTTTTCTCCTCTGAAAATAATTTTTTTGTTGTTGTTAAATTGAATTAATGTCAAAATATGTTTAGATTTTTTTCCATTATGCTCTTATGGGGGACTGATAATTCTTAAATTATATCTCTATACAGTTTTTTTCCAGATGAGTTGCTTATAATAGTACATATTTCACATAATCTTCCAATTATTTGGTCTTTTGGATTTTATCTAATATTCTTCACTGCATCATTGGTTTTTTGAGTTCCATTACTCTATTATTTTCATGGTTCTACTGCTTTGTTAAGATTAGCCAGCTCTTCTTTTGAGCTACTTATTCCACTTTTTATTCATTTATAAGGTTTTGTGGTTGTTGTTAGAGCTTTTAATTACTCTTTCAGTCCTTCTAGCAATTAAAATCTCTTTTCTGGGTTTCTCATTGAAAATATTAAAGAATTATTCCCTTAGTTTGGAATTTTATACTGTCATTCTCTTGGCTTATGAAATTTCACTTATGGTCAGTGTTCAACCTATTTGCTATTATTTCCAAACTTGTTTGAACTTAAGCATCTGGAGCTGTTGCCATGCAGAGACTATAGCTAAAGGGTCCCATGTAAAACCAGGGAATGGAGAGCTAATAGCTACAATAGACTAATGAATGAATAATAAAGGGTAATGATGATTACTGACCCTACCTACAGTTAGTTTGTACCTTTAATTCACTCAATAGTCATTAGAACAATTGCCATACAGAGTCTATAGCCCAGGGTCTGGTATAAGGATAGAGGGCATGTAATTTGGAAAGTTGACAATATGTTCCTTTGTTTATTTTCTCTTTTTTCTACTTTTTGTAGCGATTAGCCTGTGATATTTTCTTTCTTTCTTTCTCTCTTTCTTTCTTTCTTTCTTTCTTTCTTTCTTTCTTTCTTTCTTTCTTTCTTTCTTTCTTTCTCTCTCTCTTTCTCTCTTTCTCTCTCTCTCTTTCTTTCTTTCTTTCTTTCCTTCTTTCTCCTTCTTCATATGCTTTACTAACCTCTGGATCACATCACTCATTTCCATCAGATCATGAGCTACAATTTTTCCCCCACCCACCACCCCAGAACAGCAATCCCACAGGACATCCCTTCACCCAATTCGCTCTCTCCCACCTCCTCTCCCACACCCCCCTCGACTCTTCCAGCAGGGCAAGGTGAAACCTTTTGCCCCAATGCCTGCACATCTCATCTCCCAATCATATGCAAAATAATACTAATCATAATATTCATATATATTTTTTAAAAATTTGATTTTAAAAGGAAGATAAGCAACTCAATACATACTGTACACAGGCAGCTATGCAAAACACTGCCATTGTAGATACATTGCAAAAGACCAACCACACTTCCCTCCCTCCTATCCCATCTCCCACCCGGTCCATTCCCCGACCTGGTCCCATCCGTTCTCAAAAGTGCGTACCTCCAACAACCCCACCCAACCTGCCCTCCCCTCCACCATCCCCCCTCCCATGCCCCTACCCCCCACTCTCCCGCAGGGTGAGAAACCCCATTCAGTATGTATGCCATTCTCTCCCTGATCCAAATTCAGTGAGAATAAGTTTTTGCCTTTTTGTCTTCCTGTTCTTCCCTTCCCCTGTAACCACCTTCCCTTGCTTCTTCTATATGAGGTAGTTCGCCCAATTCTGTCTCTCCCCATCTCCTCTCATTATATTCCCCTCTCACCTCTTAATTTCATCTTCCAAATATCATCCCTCTGTCCTCTATCTATGTATACCTGAAAACATATCTACACACATTCACATATGTATTCATATGCCCATATACCCTTCTTCAACTATTTTCATACTGAGAAAAGCCTCATCATTTAAAGTTATTGTTTTTCCCTGTAGGAATGTAAATAGTTCAACTTTGATAAGTTCCTTATGATTTCTTTTTCCCTGATTACCTTCTCAGGCATCTCTTACTTCTTGCATCTGGATGTCAAATTTTCTATTCAACTCTGGTTTTATCCTCAAGAATGCTTAAGGAGGACAGGGGGGCAGAGCCAAGATGGCGGAGTAGAAACAGCTCATCCAAGCCACTCTGCCCCCAAATTCCCCTCAAACTATGTAAAAGGGGACTCTGAACAACTTCTGGAGCCCCAGCACCCACAGAATGACACAGAGAAGCTAACCTCCCGCTGAGGAGAGCCCAGCAGCCCTGCAGGAAGGACCAGTGCAGCAGTCTGGAAGCCAGCAGCGCACAGCCCGCAGAGCGTGGAAAGCGGAGCCGAGCCAGAGCCGAGGTCTCCGTGAGCCGAGGTTTTAGCCCCAGGGCGGCAGGGCCAACAGCTGGCTGAAGGAACCCCAGAACACCAGCAGCCGTGGCGACTCCAGAATTATCAACATAGACATGCCTAGGACAAAGTAAGAGGTTAGTGTCCTGTGGACTTTGGGACCGGTATTTGGGGAATGGGGCATAGAGCGGGAAAAGGACTGTGAGGTCAGAAGTCCTGCTCCAAAAGCCCCAGGGGAAAACATGAGCGGGTTGTAGGCCATAGAGGACCTTAAGAAGGACTTTAAAAATCAAATAAGAGAAGTGGAGGAAAAATTGGAAAGAGAAATGAGAAGAATGCAGGAAAAGTGTGAAATGAGGGTCAACAGCCTGACTGAGGAAAACAACACCTTAAAAAATAGACTAACTCAAATGGCAAAGGAGGCCCAAAAGGGCAATGAGGAGAAGAATGTCTTAAAAAGTCGAATTTGCCAGATGGAAAAAGAATCTCAAAAGTTCACTGAGGAGATTCATTCCTTCAGAGTTAGACTGGAGCAAATGGAAGCTAATGACTTTATGAGAAATCAAGATGCTGTTAAGCATATCCAAACAAATGAAAGATTAGAAGGCAATGTGAAATATCTCATGGGAAAAACCACTGACCTGGAAAATAGATCCAGGAGAGACAATTTAAAAATTATTGGACTACCCAAAGCCATGATCAAAGAAAGAACCTAGAAATCACCCTTCAAGAAATTCTCAAGGAAAATTGCCCTGATGTTTTAGATCCAGAGGGCAAAATAGAGGTTGAAAGAATCCACAGATCACCTCCTGAAAAGATCCCAAAAAGAAAACTCCCAGGAATATTATAGCCAGGTTCCAGAATCCCCAGATCAAGGAGAAAATACTCCAAGCAGCCAGGAAGAAACAATTTCAATATTGTGGAAACACAATCAGAATAGCCCAGGACCTGGCAGCTTCTACACTGAGGGATCGAAGGGCATGGAATATGATATTCCAGAGGGCAAAAGAACTGGGAATGAACCCAAGGGTCACCTACCCAGCAAAACTGAGTATTTTGTTTCAGGGGAAAATATGGTCATTCAGTGGAATAGAGGACTTTCAAGCATTCTTGAGGAAAAAACCATAATTGAATAGAAAATTTGACATCTAGACACAAGAAGGAAGAGATGCCTGAGAAGTTAATCAGGGAAAAGAAATCAAAAAGAACTTATCAAAGTTGAACTATTTACATTCCTATATGGAAAAGCAATAACTGTGACTGATGATATCTTTCTCACTATGAAAATAATGGAAGAAGGGTGTGTGGTCACATGAATACATATGTGAATGTGTGTGTATATGGTTACAGTTATATATGGATAGAGGGCATAGGTTGAATTTGTTGGGAAAGGGGGATACTCAAGGGGTGAAATTATGAGGTGAGAGAGGAAAATGGCAAGAGGAGATGGGGAGAGACAGGGTAGGGTAAACTATCTCATGTAGAGGAAGCAAGGGGAAGTGGATGCAAGGGAGGGGAAGAATAGGAAGCCAAAAAGGCAAAACCACATTCTCATTGAATTTAGTTCAGGGAGAGAATGACATACATACTAAATGGGATATCTCAACCTGCAGCAGAATAGGGGGAAGGGGGATGAGAGGAGGGATGATGGATGGGAGGGCATCCTTGGGGGGAGGGGAGGTTGGAAGTACCCACTATAGAAGAGGGACAGGATCATGTAGGGAATGGACCAGGTGGGGGGTGGGATGAGTGGGAGGGAATTATAAGCAGCCTTGTACAATATATCTACTATAATGATGTTTTGCATAGCTAGACATGTACAACATATACTGAATTACTCATCTCCCCAGAGGGAATGGGTGACAAGGGAGGAAGGAAATGGATCTGAAATTTGAGGTCTTAACATTAAATGTTTCAAATATGTATAAATACGATTATTAAAAAATAAATAAATAAATATGTTAAAAAAAAAAAAAGAATGCTTAAAAGTCCTCTATTCCACAGAATGACTATATTTTCCCCTGAAACATGATACTCAGTTTTGCTGGGTAGGTGATTCTTGGTTTTATTCCAGCTCTTTTGCCTTCTGGAATATCATATTCCATGCCATTCAGTCCCTCAGTGTAGAAGCTGCCATGTCCTGTGCTATCCTGATTGTGTTTCCACAATATTGAAATTGTTTCTTCCTGGCTGCTTGTAATATTGTCTCCTTGATCTGGGAATTCTGGAACCTGACTACAATATTCCTAGGAGTTTTCTTTTTGGGATCTTTTTCAGGAGGTGATTGGGGAATTCTTTCAACCTCTATTTTGCCTTCTGATTGTAAAATATCAGGGCAATTTTCCTTGAGAATTTCTTGAAGGATGGATTCTAGATTCTTTCTTTGATCATGGTTTTCAAGTAGTCCAATAATTCTTAAATTGTCTCTCCTGGATCTATTTTCCAGGTCAGTGGTTTTTCCCATGAGATATTTCACATTGCCTTCTATTCTTTCATTTGTCTGGATCAGCTTAATAGCATCTTGATTTCTCATAAAGTCACTAGCTTCCATTTGCTCCAGTCTAATTCTGAAGGAATGATTCTCCTCAGTGAGCTTTTGAGATTCTTTTCCATCTGGCAAATTTGGCTTTTTAAGGCATTTTTCTCCTCATTGCCTTTTTGAACCCCTTTTGCCATCTGAGTTAGTCTATTTTTTAAGGTGTTATTTTCCTCAGTCAGGCAACTGTTGACTCTCATTTCATACTTTTCTTGCATTTTTCTCATTTCTCTTCCCAATTTTTCCCCCACTTCTCTTATCTGCTTCTTAAGGTCCTCTGTGGCCTTTAACCAGCTTGTATTTTCATTTGGGGCTTTTGGTGCAGGATTTCTGACCTCACAGTCCTCCTCCTGTTCCATACTTTGATCCTCTTTGCCCCCCAAATAGGTGTCTAATGTTGAATTTTTCTGTTTATTTTGTTTCCTTTGCCTAGGCATGTTGCCACTCAGTTACTTGACTTTTGGGCTTGTTGCCACAGTGGGACTCTGCCACCAGCCACGGGAGCTTCTGTACCAAATGCTGGGGATTTCTCAACTTCTGGATGTATTAGTTGTGTGTCCTCTCTGAAGCCTCCATACACTCTGGCAAGCTGGTCACACACCCCAAGACCTCTACCCCACACTGCAATACTGATCCAAGAAGGGTAAAGAAAGAGTAATTACCCCCCAAACTGATCTCTGGGTCCCCCTACAGTTTTCAGGCCAGGAGCTGAAGCTGCAACATGGCAGCCATGCCACTGCTGCTCAGTGGCTTCTTGCCTCCAGAGGAAAGAGGCCACATGCTTTCCCAACCAGTCCCAAAGTCCATATGGCACTGACCTCTCGCTTTGTCCTAGTCATCTTTGCGTTGGCAATTCTGGAAATGCCACAGCTGCTGTTTTTCTAGAGTCCCTCCAGCAGGCTGGTCAGGCTGCCCTGGGGCTAAAACCTCTGACTCATTTGGGCCTGGGCTGGGCTCCCGGAGTGCTGTGCTAGCTGCTCCCTGCTGGGCTGCCGGACTGTCCTCACCGGGTGGTTAGCTTCTCTGTGTCATCTTGTGGGTTCTGGAGCTCCAGAGGTTGTTCAGAGTCCCCCTTTTACATAATTTTTAAGTGGTGTGGGCGAGAACTCCGAGGAAGTGCTGTTTCTACTCCGCCATCTTGGCTCTGCAACCCCGTGATATTTTCTTAACTCTTCCTATTTTGATTGTTTTTTTTTTTAATCTTCATTTGGAACATTTCTTAAGGTGGGGAGAGAATCAAAATGGTTTATCTAGAGCCTTTGACTCCACTATCTTTCCAGAAGTATTTCCATTGAATATTAACTCCTGTACCTGAATTATTTGCACACACATTATTTACCTGGATATTCTAAATAACTTACCTAAAAAAGTTATGTTAAAGAAAGTGCTTTCAAAACCATGAGTTTGAGCTACTATTCTCTATTTTGTTTGTTTTTATGTTTTCTTTTAAAATCAAATTCATTTGCTGTTACTAAACTATTCCTCCTTATTTACGAATGACTGTGAGTTTAACTGACTTCTTTATCCCAGGCTTCTTTATTTCCACATTTAAAGTTGACCATACTAGGGGTGGCTAGGTGGTGCAGTGAGTAAGAGTGCTGGCCTCAGAGTTGGGATGACCCGGGATTGAAACTGGCCTCAGAAAATGAGCACTCACACATAAATAATGACTAGCCGTGTAACCTTGAGCAAGTTACTTAACCCCAATTGCTTTTAAAAAAAATAAAAAAAAAATAAAGTTGACCATACTTTAGCAACTATGTGTGCAATGCAATCCATATTCCTGAATCACTTCCCTCCACCATCTAGTACCTCAAAAGATGCACCATTTACAATTTCCTGTTTTCAATAACTAAATATAAATATATAGCTTAGAAGTTGGATTTAATTTCTCCTTTGGAGGAAACATGAAGATGTTGTAGAAAAGGTTTTCTGTATGGATATTATTTGGAGGAGGTGGCCTCTGAAGACCCTCTGAAATTTTTAAATATATGAATAACAAAAATTCTGTAATATGTCCTGTTACCTCAAACCATGATAAGAACACATATATTGCTTTAAAGTGTGCAAAATTCTTCATTTTCATCATGTGTTTTCATATTTACAATATCTCTTTTGAAATAGATTCTACAGATACTTTTATTTTCATTTTGCAGATGAGGAAACTGAGGTACAGAGTAGTTAAGTAATTGACTTGTGACTATACAGCTAGTAGGGTCAGGGCTGGGACTAGTGACCCAGATTTACTCAAGTTCAAGTTCTGCACTTTGTTTAACTATCTTCTACTGCCTTTTAGCTAGAAATGATTAATAATGTTTATGAGAGAAACCTCAAAGAGTATAAATAAACTTCTTTTTAGCAGTTGAGCAGTGGAAGAGGGATTAAATTTGTTTTGTTCTACTCTACTGAACAGAACTACAAACAATGAGTAGAAGACTAAGAGAAGAAGATTTGGGCTTAACATAAAGAAAACCTTCTTAACTTTCAGATCTATCTGAAACTGGAATGGGCTGCAATGGAAGAGGATGCGCTCCCTTTCAGTAGAGATATTTTATGGCAAGGCTGAATGATTACTTTTTGGGAAACATTATAGATGAAGCTCTTGGTCAGGTATAGGTTGGGTTATATGATCCCAGAGGCCTTTTCTGTTAAGATTCTGTGATTAGCAAGTACTTATTATGTGCAAGGCCACATGTGATAGTTCAGATAGGACAGAAACTTTATTTCTCAGGTAATGGCAAAGCGTTAGAAATTTTTGAGCAAGACATGATATGAGCAGAAATGAATGTTAGGAAGACTAGTCTAGTTGTAGTGTATAATGTAAAATACAAGAGGGAGACTTGAGGAAGGGAGTTTATTTAGAAGAATTTAGTAACAATCTAGATGAGACATAGAGGGCCTGAAGTAGATTGTGGCATTGAGAATGGATAGGGAATGTAACTGAGAAGTTACAGTGGGAGAAAATATGATCATGTCTAATAACTCAGAGACTTTTTATGACTGGCAATATGGTGATACCACTGATACTAAGAGGGAAGTTTTCAGGATGAAAAACAAGGTTACTTTTGTTGGGGAAGTGTTGGAAGTTGAAAATATTCAAATTTATAACTACTGATTTTGTGATATTTGCTGAACTAGGTGAAGGTATCTAGGATTCAACTGGAGACGCCAAAGTCTAGAGTTGAGGAAAACAAATGGACCAAAAAATAAAGATTTGTGAGTCACATGCATATAACTGAGGATTGAAACTTTGAGTATTGAAGAGATTAGCTAGCAAAGCAGAGAATAAATAGTGAGAATATGGTTGAGGACAAAACTCTGAGAAAATTCAAAATAAGGGGGTTAAGATTGTGAAGAGGAAGAGATATTATCAAAGAAGATGGAGTGAGAGAGGGGTAAGAAAACAACCAAGAGGCTGCTGTGTCACAGAATCTAAAGGAAGAGAATTTCAAAAAAAGAGGCTATGTTTAACAGTATCAACAGCAACAAAAGAATTAATGACAAATATTATGGAAAGTACATGGGATTTGGCCATTACTGGTGACCTTAAAGGAAGGAGTTTCAGTGGAGTACTAGAGTCAGAGATCCAGATGGCAAGGGGTTGAGGAATAAACAAGTAGGTGATAAGGAAGTAGATGAGAGATAGACAACTTTTAAATTTATTTTATACTGAACTTGAGAAATAAGACAACCATTTTCATGACATAGTAGAATAGGAAAAAAGAATACAATTATGCATGAAACTAGAAATCTGTTACATATTACTTGTTATTCCTTTTAAATATATAATAAATTATAATGCAACTTTCTTTTTCCCCCTTTTTTTCCCCTCCCATCCTAGGAATGGCTACCATTGACATAAATGTATCTGTATGTGTCTATCTAAAATCATTCTATACATACTTCAATTTATTGGTTCTTTTGTTTCTTTGTCTGGATGTAAATAGCATCATCCTTTACAGGTCCTTTGTAGTTAATTTTGAGTATTTAAAATAGTTAAAATGACTTAGTCACTCAAAGTTCTTCTTAAAACAATACTGTTGTTACTGTATACAATTCTCTTGGTTCTGCTTATTTCATTCTTCATTATTTTGTGCAAATTATCTATGTTTTTCTAAGGTTATACAGCTCATCATTTCTTATAGCATAGTGGTACCTTATCATGATCACATATCACAACATTTTAGCCATTCCCCAATTGATGAACATCTCCACAACATTCCAGGTTTTTGCCACCATAAAGAGAGTGGTTGTAAATATTTTAAAATGTATATATATATTTTCCATTTCCTCTAACCATCTTTGGAAACAGATCTAAGAGTGGTATTGCTGTGTCAAAGTGTATAGGCATTTAATAATAATTAATAATTCCAGATTGCTCTCCAGAATGATTGGATCAGTTCACAGTTCCATCAACAGTGAATTAGTTTCACTATTTTTCCCACATTTTCTCCAACATTTGTCACTTTTCCCTTCAATCATTTTAGCCAGTTTGGTAGGTGTAAAATGACATCTCAAGACTGTGTTAATTTGCATTTTTCTCATTAAAATGATTTTGAGCATTTTTATGTGACTATAAATTGTTTTGATTTCTTCACTGGAAAACTGTCTGTTCATATGCTTTGACCATTTATCAATTGGGAAATGACTTGTATTCTTATAGATTTGAAAATTTTCTTTATGTATTTGAGCTATGAGACCTTTATCTGAAGAACTATCTATAAAAAAGTTTTTCTCAGTTTTTAATTTTCCTTCTGATCTAAGATTCATTTGTTTTATTCGCACAAAAGCTTTAAAATATAATGTAACCAAAATTATCCATTTTATACCTTGCACTGTTCTCTCTTGTTTATTCATAAATTATCCTATCCATAAGTCTGATTAGTAATATGTTCTGTGTTCTTCAAATTTTCTTGTAATATCTCTCTTTATATATTACAGAATATTTTAATGCTTTAAAGATAATTTCTGGAAAATCAGAGCTATCTGAATATAAAACAGATTCCCTTGTTAAGTAACAGGGTATTGGTCTTCAAACAAAGGCTGGATGACAACTTGATATGTCACAGGATTCTTGTTCAGGTACAAGTCGAACTGCTGTTGTTTGTCCTTCATTTTCAAAGGGGACTAGTGATGTCTTGACTTGGATTTAAGCAAGGCATAGTTGCATAAAGTCATCAGCCTTATTCTCTCTTCCAGAGTCATTGAAGTCCAATAGTAAGACAAAAGTCAAGATCACTGGTGTGACCAACATCTAAGCAATCAATAGCACTTGCTTCCAACACCTTCATGGCTGTTGGAAGAAATTATCCTCATTTATCCATTCTGTCACTGAAGTTTTCATGTGCTTGAGGTAGACACCCTCCTAACTCATCAATGGGTTTGAAGTCTGTTACCTTTAACCTGTTTTAACCTGTTGGTGGATTTGGGTCTGCCACAGCTTCTTGAAGGCACAGGTGAGAGCTGAATGCTTTATAGACACCAGAGATGGATGAGCATCCCTGAAAGGGGCTCAGCTAGCCCTAACACCAGACATGCTAGTCTTTCTTGACTAGCCATATGCCACAAGTTGAATGAGATATCCTCTGAAGAGCCATCATCAGAAATAAGAAATAAATTTAAATTAAGGTGTGTTTAATTCTTCTTTCTGTGGGGTTGGGGGAGAATTGGAGTGAAGTACCTGCTCTAGCAGAAGAGGGACTAATTTTCCTTATTCCGTAATTCCTCTG
Source organism: Gymnobelideus leadbeateri (assembly GCA_011680675.1). NCBI lineage: Eukaryota > Metazoa > Chordata > Mammalia > Diprotodontia > Petauridae > Gymnobelideus > Gymnobelideus leadbeateri. The sequence goes on along the minus strand of WOXC01007573.1, from coordinate 78,740 downwards.
GAGTGACATTGTGCATTCAGAAATAGGGAACCATTTGTTAAAGGAGATGAAATATTATATTCAATATAGAGAAAATTCCAGAAAAAGGGAAAATATAAGGAGAGCCTACAGTGTGGGAGGGTGTGTGTGTCTTTGTGTGTGTGTATGCCCACATACCTATTTTGTGTGACTGTAGGGTAGCAATAAGGAAGTCATAATAAATAAAATAAGAGAACTTATAAGAGAAATGGCAAAGATGATCCTTTAGTTTCGAAGTATGTCAGTGATTCCAATACATTTCAGTATCAATTTCTCTTCATCTATGAAAGGCTGGACATGCTGATGACTTTATCAGTCATGCTCAAAGAGCATAGCTGGAATGGATATCACAACAATTATTCTTTCTGCAAGTTAAGTCACATTTCTGTTTTAAAAATTGTAAGCTTCTATTTTCAGAGCTGAACTTCAACCCAGTTTTCAGAGATTATTGATGTTCTTGTTTGACTTTTTGGCATGTATTTCTATTTCATTTAATAAATTCACTCTTAAAATTACTTTTGTGTAGTGGGAAAAAAGATAGAATGCCTCAACGATGAGATATGTTTTCAGAAAATTCTTGTATATTACACAGTCTGTTTTTTATGCAGAGTAAAGCCATATAATTGTTTCATTTTAATAGAGGAAAGTTAATAGTATTCTGCTGTAGAATTGCATTCTATCAGGCACTATGGGGATATAGACTGTCATTTGAGATAGTCCATTGGCGATTGTGTATAGTTCTGCTGAGGTAAGTTATATTATACTTTTTCCTACTTGTTACAACCTAGTGCTTGCAAATAGGCTTAGATTTAGCTTTGAGCTATGTTCTGAAATGAATTTCACTTATACTGTAATTTTCTTTTATGATAGAACAGTGAATTCTGATTAGATAATAGTGAAAAATGATTAAAACATTTATTTTAGTCAACCACAGAGACATATTGAGAAGCCAGATGGAAAAAAAAAACAACTAAGTTATTATGAAAAATTTTGTGTATGATTATTTTTACAGAATATTAAAAAAATCTGAGTGCCATCCAAGTGTCCCTGGGGCATAGAGAAATGTGTGTCAGGAGTAGAATTCTATAGGTACAGTAAAACTTCGTGGATCGTGATTCTACAATTGGGTATTGCGACTGAGGGGAAGGCATTGATCAGAGGAACTAGACACATGGTCTGGTTTCAGTTAGAAATGAGATGAGTGATAGAATGGGGGTGATATTATCTACCATTCCTGACTTATTGAGATGAGTTATGGCAGAAAGTGGTATTAGTCAAGAGAGGCATAGAGTTGGGTAATGAAGGAGAATTGAACTGCAACAGAGAAGGATCTCAGCTAAGGGGTGATCCCTTGGATTATTTGGGTCCTGCAGACATTTTAGAACAAATAATTTGGTGGGAAGCAGTTGGTTTTAATTACCTTTAAAGAGGAAGGAAAGCTCCAACTTTTTAAACTTTCCTCAAAATCCTCTTTTGGTGTTTGTGAATGGCAGGCTCTTTATATAATTTTTATTTCTGTTCACTTGCTATTTTCAATCTTATTTTAAAATTGATATATGTATATATATATATGTGTAATAGTTTGATAACTGTTTCAATATATTTTGTTTCTCATATAATTATAGGTATTTTATGCCTTTAAAAATATTATTCTGTGGGACAGCTAGGTGGCATAGTAAATAGAGACTGGCCCTGGAGTCAGGAGGACCTGAGTTCAAATTGGGCCTCAGACACTTAACACTAGCCACTAGTGACCTTGGCCAAGTCACTTAACTCCCAATTGCCCTTCCTTCCCCACTCCGAAAAGCAAAAATAAATAAACAAAGAAACAAATAAATAGATAAAATAAAACATTACTCTGATAATAGGTATATAGATTTTACTAGACTGCTAAAAACAGTTCATAATAAAAAATTAAAAAGTTCTACTCTAGATAAAGATAAGATTGTTGTTAATTGTTTTTGATTTCTTGATTGAGTGCAAATAGGGAAATGGCACTAGCTATTTTGAATACACAAAATTTTAAATATATCAAGGACTCACTCTGTCAGCAACCAGAAATTATTTGGATCTAGGAACTTGGGGTTTTGTGATTTTATTAATAGCTTGTATTTATTTTAAGTTCCTGAAAAGAGCAAATAAAAGGAACTCCTATGAATTTAGGATAACTTAATCTACTGTAGCTCCAAACTCCTGAGCTAAAGGTATCTACAAGTTAGTGTGCTTTCCATTAACAGTCATGTGAGTAGGCACAAAAACAAAACAAAACAAAACACCTTTTAGAACAAGGTATTTACTTAGATCACATAGTAAGAAGAGTTGCTACAAACATCCCTCTATAAATTTAGGGTACACTGTCCTTTAAATACATATGTAATCTATAGAAAGAGTTCAAACTGCAACCTGTAAGATATATACATGACAAAAGGTAACTTGCAAGTCCTGGTATCGCATCACATGAACTTCTTTTCGTCCTGATTCTCCTTTATCTTAGTCCATTTCCTCTGTTGATTATCTTCAATTAATCTTCTGTTATGGGAATTTTTTATTTCCTTTTTATATTACCATTCAAGGCTCAGGGCCTTTCTCCTGCAATTTTTAGTTAAGTAAAGGCCTATATTATCATCACTTGATCAAATAACTCCTACAATAACAGTGTTAAAGGAAGAACGCTTGACATTCCTCTGTTAAAAGTCAGAGGTGAGTTTGAATTCCCTGAAATGATTTAGGTATTTGTTAGCTTTCATCACTGATTGGGTGAGGAAAGGTTTCTCTGATGCCAGTGTTTTGTTTTTTTTTTTAATTTTGGTGAATGCTAATTTTCCCCTCAATCAGCCTATTTGTGAGCACTCTAAAGGTAGTTTAGTCTACAATCTTAGTTTACCTATAAAATGTGTTTACCTAGACTTGTTTATGTATGAAGTTATGACTGTTTAAGTTTGTTCAACTTTTGTGACATTGAAAGAAGCATGTGATATGAATCTGCATTTTCTTTAGCTTTTCTGGCCCATATAAAATGTATAAGATTTGAAAAGAACTACTTCTGTGTAACCATGACATAATTTTGTGCAGAAGAGGCTTTCTTAGAATCCTAATCTTTATTCAGATTTATTTATTTCTGCCTTGGGGTAGATTTATTTCAACAGTAGTTACCTACCACATAAACTAAAGAGAAGAGATTTCTCCCATCACATCTCTATATTCCTTTTTTGTTCATAGTTGTTTGAATGTTGTTTCCCCTAATAGACTGTGTATCTTAGGAGCAGAACCTTCTTGCCTTTCTTTGTGTCTCCAGCACTTAGCACATAGAAGATGCTTAATAAATACCTATCCACTGACTGAACATTTTTTCTTTCTTCTTTCTTAGAGTTCCTTTAGGTACTGAATCAGCACACAGTGCACTTGGGCTCCCAGGGTCTAATGCTTTTTTGAGTCTGTAGCTTTTTTGCCATCTTTTTTGCTGAGTCCTTTTGCTAACTTTTTTGTCATACTCCTTCATGAAGTTTCCTCCTTTAAGTGACTTTTTCTTTTTATGTTTGTATTTCTTTTTATCTATGTATTTTCTCAGATGCATCTCTCTTTTCCTTGCTGGATGCATTGTCTCCTACTGGTCCAGTAGTTCCGATGACATTAAAGATGAGGAAGAGAAAGAGAGAAAGACTTTTCTACCACTGGGAAATCTCTCCTGCCAAGTGATTTTGAATCTAGACTCTTGCTATTGAATTTCATTTAGCTATTTAAAGTCTCCAGGGACATTTTAATTTGTTTGCTCAGCCAGTGGCTATGTTCCTCTCTTCATTCAAACATTTTTAACTCATAAAGGAATCACAAGTATAGACACATCTTGTTTTCACATTAAAACCTCATCATCTCTGACTAGGGAGGGAATGAGAATTACATGAACCTTCTCTTACAAACTCATATTAAAAAATAAATCTTAGCTAGAAGTCAAATCCTTTGGTTGGTACACCCAATACAACACTCAATACAATTTAATCCAAGAAGCATTTTGTGTACCAGACACTATGCAAACCCCAATGGATGCCAAAACATACCTTTTTTTTCCAGGAACTTCTTCAGATAGTAAACACCTTTTCTTCATCAGATTTCAAAGTAGTCTGTCTAAATGGACTACTCAAACTGCAGAGGTTGTAATGCCTTTTTTTGTGCCTTCCTAGCCTCTAAATTAGCTAGAATATCAATGGCATGTTCCTTTTGCCAGTCTTGTGTTTTCTTCTACCTTGCCAGAAAAAAAAGAGAAAATAAATAAACAAAATAATTGTAAAGAATTGCTACTCTGAGTGAGAAAAGTTTAGGTCTATTTGATTCCTATCAGAAGATTGATTCCTATTCTATCTGCAAAAAAAAGAAATATTTATTCATTCCCAAAAACATTTCCAGATAAAGTAACTGAGAAAGTGCTTGTTGAAATTAAAATCTTTTTCTTCCACTGAGGTTGCTTCTAACAACAATTTTAATTCATATATAGCACATTGTTCATAAATATCATAATACTGAAAATAACATTTAAATGGGGATTTTGAACAATTGTTATTTTAAAAAATAGACAAGATTTTAAAGCAGCTTCATGAGCAGTGAAAACACATAACAGACCAACACAGTTGCAGTTGGAGAGGGTGAGGAAAAATAGACATTTAATGCCCAGTTTCTAAAAGGGTTATTACAAGGCCTAGTGATTTGTCATGCCTAATGCTTTGTAGACATTTAGTTTAGGAAATTAAAACACATATTATCAAATGAGATTCAGGTGCAAGCATAGTAAAACCATCGCTCCAAAAGTCTATGACATACTCTCCCACCAGTACATATGAAGTACAGGAAAAAGCAGGTGAATTTAGTGGTAAAACATATGGGGCAAAGGGGTGCCTCAAAACTCCTGACTGATGAAAGACAATTTATCTTGTATATGAAGTGCTTAAGAGTCTCTCTTAGGCATGGTATAACTTCTTTGCTTGACCCTTCATGGAGTCATAAATCTGCATCCAATCTGTTCTTGGATCCCAAATAAAGCCCCAGCTCTTTGAGTTGTGTTGTCAAGACAAAGATAGGAAGGTAGGTAATCCTCCAGAGCTCTGAAGTTCACAAAACCTTCTCTGGCCAAAGAAAAAGAGGTCAAAGTCCAAGGTATTCTCCATTCAAACAAAGATTCCTACAAAGATTAATTTTAAGAGGTGGCTCTTCTTCTTTGTGAGACCCTGCAATGGAAATGCAAATTTAAAGATCTTCCCTGCCTCTAGGTTAAGTGCACCTGGAGCCTGTGGTGGGAGGCTTGTTTTTCAGGAAAGCCCACACCTTGATACTTTGTGATTGGGCAGTGGGTCAAGAAGGTTGTTACATTCTCTGAGCCAGGAGAAGGCTGTATAAACCCTGATGGGAGGCTTTACTTTGGGGCTCGCTTTGAGAAGTGTTGTGTGATTTGACCAGATGAGACTCTGGGCAGCCATTGAGAGCCCCCCCGGCTTTGAAAACCCAGATGTTGATGCTTCCCTCTCTGGTAACTGTGATTTTTGTATTGATAATGGTTGGACAGTTTGGAAGCCTGTCTGTTTGATCTGTCTGTGTACTCTGAAGTTCGGGGTGCTGACCTTTTCCCCCTGAACTAGGTAATATATGTTTGTTTGATTAAAGTGAGCTTTTTAACTGATTTTGAGTTGCTTTCCTTTACAAAAGCAGATCTAAGAACCTGTGTTGGCAGCTACCATGGGGATGTTGGGGAGCTTGCTGCTACAGACCCTCACTCAACTCTGAATCTCTCCTGGGCTCTATCTGGCTTAGTAGAGTACAGACAACATCTAGGATATAACCACATTCCCTTGGCCAATCCCAGTGCTCTTCCTATCAATGTCAGTTCAGTTCATCCAAGAATTTTTCACTGTTAAACTAAAGTCATGAAATAACATTTTATCATTTTCTTTAAATGGAGTCAAGATAATCAGTGGATCCCCATCTTTACACTTTCCTACTAGTTTTGATTTGAATTATCTTTGTTAGGAGTAACAATATATTCAGTTTGCTATCTGTCTCCAAGGGAACCTTTTCTATGCCTTCCAGAGGCTGTCCAGCCACTTTGTGAAATACTAGTGAAGTGACTCAGTTCACCACAATGTAAAACTACTTTGGATCATTTCACTGAAGCTGCATTACTATTTGAGTTTGGGAAACTTGACCAAATGGATACATAGGTGGTAGTAGACAGAAACTTCCTTGGCTTATGAATTGGCATCATTCAAGCAAGTTTCTGGAAAAGAAAGTCCTACTCTTTTTTTCCTTTCTGTATAGGTGAAAAGTCAAACATATTTTCAAATATAAATCTCAACTCCTGTTCTATCATCATTTATATTTGTTAATTTAAATTCTAGACTTTTTTTCTCAGCATATTTTTTCCTTATATTTAAATTTGGAATTATGAAAGATAAGTGAACAAATTGACTATACTCGCTCTTTCAGAGATCTGAAAAAAGTCATAAACAAAGAGCTGATATTTATAGGAATATTCATAATAGCACTTTTTGTAGTAGCAAAAAATAGAAACAAAGTAGGTGCCCACTTTGAAAAATAGCTGAGGAAAAAGCCTATGATATATTACCACAATAGAATGTTATTTTGTAGTAAAAAATAATCATCTAAGAATAGTACCACATTGCTAGGGTCCATAAAATAAAGAACTCATGTTTTAGATAAATATAAGATTATATATTATTGTTTTTAAGTTCTTAATTTTATTGTGTGCATTTTTAGCTTCCTTTTTGTGTTTCCCCCTTAGACAGTAAGCTCCTTGAGGGCAAGGACTGTTTCTTTTTCACATTTGAATTATCACAGCTTAGTTTGTTCACTGGCACACAGAAAAAACTTACTACATGCTTAATGACTGACTGACTACTTTATTATGCATAGCCAACAAGAAAATATAGAACCAGGGAAAGAAGTGTTTTCTATTTTTTTCCTCAAATATTATAATAAAAAATCAATGGAGTTGTTCCATAAGTCAAGGCATTATATTATAAATTCTGCCAATATCTCCTTTTCTTCATTAGGGTCATGCTGGAGCCTCTTTTGTATTTGGACATTATGATTCATTGAAAGGAGCATTAAGAAAAAAGATGTTTATGTGAGGAACACAGAGGAAAGCAGCTTCTCAGATAAAAGTACTTGGAGAGAAACACATACAGTTCTAAGAGAACTTCAGAGAAAGCAGTTCCTCAGAGAACAGTTCCGAGATCTGAGACAAAGCATCCGGTACAGAAAAATTACTTACTGAACACAAAGATGGAAAAAAACATCTTGATTTCTAGCGTCTAATTTGCATATGATTGTTTTGAGAACTTGAAGGTTGATAGCTGGAAAATCATGAATCAAATAACTGACAATTTTATATTGGATAACCTGTGGTGTGGCTAACGGAAATACGATTTTTTTTCCTGGTCCTAACTTTAACATAGATCTGATTGCAGAGATGTGCTGAGACCAAATGGATAAACATGATTGGCTCAAGAGAGCTGATGTTAAACATTCAATGTCATTATTTACACCTCAGAAATCAGCCTGTACTACAAAGCAGAGTTTGTTTTGTTTGTTGACTAGATTTAAGAAAGTAGTGGGAAAAATCCTAATCTTGCCAAGTTTCCATGATGACTGTATTTCAAGTCAGAAGACCTGGCTTAGTTCTTCTCTCTGCCAGTTGGTATGTGATCTTGGACAAGTAACTTCCCATCTCCCTTATCTGTAAAATGGGCAATTAATTCAAATCTTCCCTAACATTCCCATTTGCTCTAAATCCCAGTTGTAATGGTTGGTATGTCTGTATTTCCTTCACTCTTACTCTATAGCAGCTCAGAAAAGGTCAAAGTTGTCCATACTGCTCTGTTTCTCTAGGACTTAACTTAGAGTGGTAGATAAGGGAGAGTGGGGGAGAAATCAGTTAAGAATAAGATAGAATTAATAGGATGAAATGATCATAGATCTAGAACAGGAAAGGATTTGAATTCATGTCTTTTTATCCTAAAGTTAACATTCCATGTTGCTTGGCAGATGACTGAATGTATGAGATGAAGAAGAGTGAGGACGGAGTATGTTTCTGAGGTTGAAAACGTGGGTTACCAGAAGTGCTGCTTTTGTCTTCAATAGTAATGATAAGTCTTGGAAAAGGTGTGATTTTGAGGGGGAAAATGATGAGTCCTGAACAGGTACGCTAGTACATTTCTTATATTTTGGGTATTGTCATCTATCCAGAGTGGATAGATCCCTGGACTTGGAATCAAGAAGATCTGAACTCATATCTGGCTTCAGACACTTACTAGCTGTGTGATTTTGGGCAGGCCAGTTAATTTCTACCTGTCTCAGTTCCCTCATCTGAAAAATGGGAATAATAATGATACCTATTTCCTTGAATTATGAGGATCAAGTGAGATATTTGTAAAGTGTTTGGCACAGTACTGGACATACTCTAGGCATTTAATAAAAGCTTGTTAAAATATTGCAAAGGAAGGACAGATTGAGGGAGGGGGTAGTCAGAAGTAAACACTTTTGACAAGGGGCTGGGTCAAAGGAGAAAATAGAATAAATGGGGGAGGGGCAGGATAATATAGATAATATAATATAATATAGAGGAAAATATAGTCTTTTACAACATGACTATTATGGAAGTGTTTTGCATGACTATACATGTATAACCTATACCAAATTGCTTGCCTTCTCAATGAGGGTGGGTGGGGGAAGAAGAAGGGAGAGAATTTGGAACTCAATGTTTTAAAAACGAATGTTAAAAATTATTTTTACATGTAACTGTGAAATAAGATATACAGGAAATGGGGTATAAAATCCATTTTGACCCACAAGAAAGTAGTGGGGAAGGGGATGAGAGGAGTGGGGGTGATAGAAGGGAGGGCAGACTTGGGGAAGGGATAATCAAAGTGAATGCCTTCTTGGGGTTGGGGGAGGGGAGAGATGGGGAAAAATAAGAACTACAAAAATCTTGTGGAAATGAATGTTAAAACAAAAAAATTAATTAAATTTTAAAAAGAAAATAATTGAAAAGAATTTGTTTTTAGAAGGCTGAGGAAAGAATTGAAGCAAAGAAACTGGATACAGTAGGTTTACTGAAGTAACTGAGGAAATGTAGATTGTTTTTAATTTATCAAAAATACTAAAAGATAGAAGTTTTGTTGTTTTCTCTATTTTAAACACAGATATAATAAATGGATTCACTCATATGGTTTCAGTCTAAGGGCTGTACTTGTCATTATTATATAAGGTAAATGTGTCCCTGCTCCTGCCATCATACACTTATAATTGTGATTCAGAATTAGGGTTTCCTGCAAGGTCAAAACTGTCTGGATAATGTTGAAGTATAAAACAAAAAGAGGTTTGTTTTGTGCGTATCCATATGACTTTTAAGTTAAGAATTTACAATAAATCTCAGTTAATTAGCATGGCTAGACCCTTGGATAAAGGATAGAATTAAATGACACTTCAAAATAGCTCAACCGCTTTGAAAAATTTCCAATAAAAGTTTTTTAAAAAAAGATTTGCTCCTTACTCATCCTCCTGCTCTGGCTAAAATAATGTTTTTTTTTAAAAGAACTATGAAAAGCAAGTTCTCAAATCAAGAGAAAGCAACAGGTTTTCTAAAACAGAGACAGAGAAGAACCATAACCGTGGAACTGTCGTATAAACTATCTTAAAAAGAATGCTGATTGATATTTTATGGACACCTACTCTTTGACTTTGGTGATGGCCCAAGATGCAGTGGATAATTTTGGCATCTTTGAAGTTTCACCAAGCTCTAAGCAGTCAACAGTTCTTGCTTCAACCACCTTCATGACTGTTGGAAGAAATGATTCTCATTTATCCATTCTGTCAGGAAAGTCTTCATATGCTTGGGGTACATATATGCCTACCTCACTGATGGGTTTGAGGCCTGTCAGAATTGGGAAAGGGGTAATCAGAGTGCATGCCATCTTGGGGTGTGAGAGAAGGGAGAGATGGGGAAAAATTTGAACTCAAAATTTGGTGGAAATGAATGTTGAAAATGAAAAAATAATTAAATTTTTTAAAAAATTGCAAAGAATTTGTATTTAGAAGGCTGAGGAAAGAATTGAAGCAAAGAAACTGGATACAGTAGGTTTACTGAAGTAACTCAGGAAATGTAGATTGTTTTTAATTTATCAAAATACTAAAAGATAGAAGTTTTGGTTTAGCATGTATGCTGAGATGGCATTGCCAGGTATGGCCACTGAGAACGCTATAGCTTCTTGAAACCACAGGTGAGAATTGAGTGACAGGTGGACACCATAGAAATGGCACCTTTTTTCTTGAAAAGCACTGAAAAGGGCTCAGCAAGCCCTCATACCAGAGGTGCTAGGCCTCCCTAACCACCCCATTAGACAGAGAGAAGACAGGCCCAAATTTCTATTTGCAAACTTTCCTTCATTTACATTGACATTCTCACTGCTTTTATTGTTGTCCCTATATATGTGTATCAATATGTCAGTTTCACACGAATTAGATTTCAGATTCCACCTGACAACTTCTACCATTTATACCTTCATGTTCCTCACTTAGGCCTTAAGATTGATGTTCTTGGCCTACAACTCTTCATCTCTAGATGATAGAATTGTATTACATCCTCTTTAAGATCCTTTTCACCTTAACATTACTATGAATTTTTTATTTAAAATTAAAAAAGAATAATCTCTAGATAATGAGTTCATTGAACATAGAGACCACTGTAAAAAAATACAAAATAGTTCTCAGGATTTTGCAGTTATCACTTTCCACCTACACTATGATAATGGCAGAAAAGGTTTTAGACAAAGATTTTAGACTATCTACTAACAAAAATATAACTGGTGCACAGCTCTCATCATATGGTCCCTGTTTTCCATATTGGTGAATATTTAACTTGGCCTGCTATTTTAACCAGTCCCTGGCCTTGTTTCTCTCATTCCCTATTCACTGGCCATTTTCTTCCCAGTCTCCTTCCAGAGACAAATGCATCCTCTGGGAAAAGGAATGGTAATCTACTCCACCAGCCATAAGTCCATTCACTATCCCAGCATCCTTCTTCTAAATCAAAATATTCTTCCTTTGTCAACACTCTGCTATTTATGTATTGTCTCCTCCCCAATAGTATGTAAGCTCCTTGGGAACAGAGACAGGTTTTTCATATAAATTTGTGTCTCCAACACTTGACACATAGCAAGTACTTAAAATTGATTTTAAATTTATTAATTAATCTGATTCAATCCCTTAATTTTTACATGAGGAAATTGAGGCTGAGAATGGTGAATTGATTTGTTTGAGGGAGAAGTATTAGAATTGTAGTAAGTGGCATAGTCATTATTCAAATCTAGGTCTTCTGATTCAAAATTCAAACTCTCACCACTGTAATTTTGTCTTTCTATGTCTCTCTGTGCTCCTTGTCTAAGAGGGTGATTCTTGAAAATTCATTTGTTTTTGGCATAAGAAGGCTTCAGTCTTCTGAGAAAAGCAGTTGTTTGCTAAGTGTTTTGAGACAGCAGTTGCTCATTTTCATATAAGAGGACATTTTTTCATTATCTATGACTTTTTGCTGAGGAGTAGGAATACAAAGGATATGCTTAAGTCTATTGCCATTTATTGCTAGGAAGGAGTGAAAAGAATGTATTTTGCTCTCTGAATTGCCACTTGTTGCTAAGAGGAAGAAGAAGTAGAGGGCATATGCTGTGTTTCAGGAACCACTTTTTGCCAATATGAAGATGAAAAAGTGGAGAGGATATACTTTTCTCTTAACTACCACTTGCTGAGGAGAAAAATAAGAGGTATTGATTTTTTTTTTCTCTATTGGCACTTGCAGCTAAAAAGTATCAGGAGGAGGAAGAAGTTGAAAAGGAGAGAAAGAGAAGGAGGAAAAGGAAGAAGAGGAGGAGGAAGAAAAGGAGGAGGAAGATGAAGGAGATAATGATGATGATGAGCTAAGGAACAGAGTTGGAGAGGCATTTGACACAATTAGGATATGGATCATTGCTCTTTCCTAAATAAGTGAAATTCTAGTTTAACTGAAAGCATGAGCTAGGCTCGAAACTGAAAGTTATATGTACATTTGTTGGTGAGAAACAAGCCTAGATGAGTAGAGAAACAGCTTAGAAAAATATTTCAGAGTTGCAGTTCATTGAATCATGCCCAGCTAATATATGAGGTATTATGCTCTGAAACATAAAGAAGTGAAAGTCTGTACTTCTAGTTGAAAGTTGCCATGTCCTTCTATCTTCCCTACGCATATAGCTTATTAACCTGTGATTTTAAATATGTGCTTCTGCTTCCTATGGATATAATATGCTTTGGTACATAAATTTTATCCAGGTTGCAATGGTTTGTAAAAATATGTGTTTGCTTTTCATGTCAAGAAAATATTCTCTGTTACTGTTAATTGGCTCATTAGTGACATTTATTAATGGGAGATACATCAATGGGGGCTCATGAGCTGTAGTATTAGTAGGAATAATCACCCACAAGGTATACCCATAATACCTTGAGATTATTAAGAGTAGCAGATGTTCTCCCTCTATCTGTGAAGAAAAGCAGGTTAATGACTTACAAGGTATGCAGAGAAAGAAGGGGGAAGGGAAGATGGATATGACACAACCCACTATATTGCAAAAAGACTTGCATCAAACAAATATTGAACTTAGATGAATAACTTCTAACTGCAAAATGATATTTGATTGGGGCGGCTAGGTGGCTCAGTGAGTAGAGCATCGGCCCTGGAGTCAGAAAGACCTGAGTTCGGATCTGGCCTCAGACACTTAACACACACACAAATAAAAACCTAGCCGTGTGACCTTGGGCAAGTTACTTAACCCCAATTGCCCTCCAAAAAGCAAAAAAAAAAAATGATATTTGATTTCATTAAAGATATCTTAATTATCCATTTCTCAATCAATTCATACTGTCTTTGTTTCTAATATGTACAAAAAGTACTGCTATAAATATTCCCATGAATATTGTGATCTTTGTTGCTATTTTTGCCTTTCTTAGGATTGTTGAGAGCAAGAGTATAGACAATTTTGTGACTTTTCTTGCATGATTTCAAGTTAAAATTCAAATATTTGGAGCAATTCATATATCAACCAATAGGGAACTAATGTGCCTATATACCTAAAATATTTTCCAACCTAGACTGTTTGATGATTTTTCACTTTAAAGAATTTGAAGAATGTGAAATGAAGACTCACAATTGTTTTTATTTCCATTCTTACTATTAGGGGATTAGAACATTGTCTTGTCCTTTTTATTTGTAATTATTTTGAAAATTATCTATACTCTCATGACATGTGTTGGGACAATGATTTTTCCTGGTATATATTTTTATCACTTTTATATATAAATATATGCATATAAATAAAGGATTTCAAACTTTTATCAGTAATTGATGCAAATATTTTCCCACTTCTCTTATTGCCATTTTTATTAGTTAATTGTCCATTTTCCAACAGCAGCTATGTTGGGTTTCAGTTCCATGGCATATCATGCTTCCCTCAGGATAAGATGATTACCTGAAATCTCTTCACTATGCTGATTAACTCAACTTTTAACCATCTCAACTCTATAATTTGCCCTTCCCTTATTAGTAGACTGTAGGGTGGCAGCATCTCTAAACCTTAATCTAAACCTTAAACAACATCTCAGCATCTCCAATAGCATCTCTACTTAGTTTCCATTTCATTGAACTATCATTTCCTCAGGTGCCCCTGCCCTCTACCTCCACCTCCACCTTTAACTTCCCTTTGTGTATTGTCTTCCCCTACTAGATTATAAGCACCTTGAGGGCCAAAACTTTTTCTTTTTGTTTATATTTGTATTTCCAGAATTTATTATAGTGCCTGGAGTGTTGTGAATATGTAATAAAAGTTTATTAATTAATCCTCTAATTGTGATGAAAATTTTTAACTCTTTAAAATTACTTTTGTGTATAATATTGTTATACACAATTTATACAAATTACAATATAATTTATATATTTATATGATGTTATATATTTATACACATTTTTACCTTAGCTTTATTTACTTTACTCTAGATCGAACAATATAAATCTTTCCATGCTTCGCATAGTCACAAATTACTTTGCAAAATGGCTGGACTGGTTTTCACCTCCACCAACAGTGTGCTAAAATATATGACTTTTCACAATCCTTATAGCAATTATTATTTTCCTTTTTTAAAAAAAATTATCTATGTTCATCTATGGTTTTGAGGCATGGGATAAGACTGTTGTTGTTTAAGGTTTAGATTAAGGATGCTTGAGACCCCAAAGTATCAACATGCTGGTTCCTGCCAAATGAATTCAAGTCAAGTCTTCTCTAAGCCAGAGTAAAGCAAAGTTTATTAAAGATTTACCTTAATGGGTAGACTTTTAAGGAGTCTAGTTATCTGTGATGTTTGTATTGGACCAGTGGGCCAGAATAATCTGACACAGAGTGAATCTGTGCTATATAATTCTCAGCACCTTCATGGAGGCAAGATGCATCTAATATACAGAAAGATTGTGGGAGGGATCTAGGGGTGGTCTAGAGGAGGAGTTTGGGGAGGGTCTTGAGGAGGAGTCAAATGAGGTCCGACTCCAGTAGATTAAGGTAGGTGAAGACTATCTGAAGATGACAGACAATGGAGGGCTAGGTTAGTTTAAGGGTAACAGATTTGGGTATAGATATTTTGATATGATCAAGGGTTGGAAGTAGATGGACAATGGAGGGCTAGGCTAGTAAGAGTGAGAGATTTGGGCCTAGGATAATGAAAGGCTTATGGTCTCAGGCAAATGCTAAGTGGGAAGATTCAATCAGAGTTCAAGGGGTTTCCCAGAGCCTGTACCCCATGAAGACTATAACTTTTTTGACTCAGCATTCTTTAGTTCCCTGAATTCTCTAGCTGCCTTTACTGTCTCCTCTGATGTAACTTGATTGGCTCCTCCTAGAACCTCCATTTATAGGAAGCAGCCCAGAGCAAGTCATGTCACATTTCTCTCCAGGCTGCACTCACTACTCACTCTACCATTTTGCTGTTGTTGCTGTTGTGATTGTTGTTCAGTAGTCATTTCTGTTGTCTCAGACTCTTTGTGACCCTGTTTGAAGTGTTCTTGGCAAAGATACTTGAATAGTTTTTGATTTTTTTCTCCATCTTATTTTACAGATAAAGAAACTGAGGCAAATGGGATTAAGTGCCTTGCCCAGAGTCATGTAGCTTTTAAATATCTGAGGCCTAATTGAACTCCAGTTTTTCTGATGACAGACCTGTCACTCTATGCACTGAACCACATTGCTGCTCCATTATTCTCAATGCCTAGATAGATTTACCTACCTCTCCCCAACTTTTTTTTTTTAGCTTTCCTTTAGCTTATCCTGGTTTACCCCCATTAGAATAAAAGGTCCTTAGGGATGAGGCTTGCCTTTTTTTTCACTCATATTTATATTTGCAGTACTAATACCTGGTACAAAGTAAGTGCTCAAGATATGCTTGTTGACTGACTGCCTAACAAGTATAGAAAGGAGAAATGATAACACTTATGCATATTTAGAGGATATCATACCAAGAATGAGCAGTTAGCAAGAAGTGCAATTTTTTTTTCTACATCCAAGAAGATAATTATATAAGGGAAAGGATAAATCTCAGTATTGCCTGAATGTCATTCTATATTCAAAGGTTATCTATCTATCATAGGTAATGATTTTTCAAAGCAATAGGAATGATGATATCCCTAAGGTCTAATTATGTTCTGCTAATCAAAATTAGGTCATTTGTTAAGCAAGACACAGACCATTTTACAATTGTTCCAAAGTGTTCAGAGATCATCTTTAAAGTTTCAACTGATTATACAAGCCTTAGCATCTTGACACAGGAATTAGGAATGAAACTTATTCTAAAATCAGAGGATGGGGGCAAAAATGTATAAAAGAGATGGAATCCATAGGGGTGGCTAAATGGTACAGTGAATAGAGCACTGGCCCTGGAGTCAGGAGGACCTGAGTTCAAATCTGGCCTCAGACACTTAATATGTACTAGCCATGTGACCTTGGGCAAGTCACTTAACCCCAACTGCCCTGCCTTCACCCCTCCAAAAAGCAAAAGAAAAAAAAAAGGAGATAAAATTCAACAAATATTATGCTTTCCTTTTTTTATGTTGTCAACTGATAAAATATGCTGAAATAAGAAAAATGATCAGCGTTCAAATATGGTTTCTTACAAGCAAATTTTCAGTAAATTTCATTTTATTTTGTTTATTAAGATTAATTGCCTTTTCCACCTTTAGAACTATTTCCTCTAACCTGCTCTAACCTATTTTAATTGTTAATTCCTTGAATTAATTTAAAAAAATGAAAATAACTCAACAAAACATGTCACTTTAAGCAAGTAAATTGGATTCCCTTTAATTAATTTATTGAATTCCATTACAAATATGAAAGAAACATGAAAAGTGCAAGGAAATTATTTAGAAATATTTAATCTAATCTGGGGCAAAGGGGCTGAGGAAATACTGAGAAAAGTATTTTTATTTAGGCATAAAAACTAGTTTGATTGAATTTAAAAACAAACAAGAAAAATTTAATTAAACTAACTGATCAACTTTATACAATGCCAAAATAATTAGTTAATTTGGTTAATCCCATCAAATGGGCTAATTAAATGGAAAAAATAATTCCTTCAGTATTTTTTTAAATCATGTGTATTAAAATGAACAACAATTACAACAGCAGCAACAGAGTTTTGGCTGGATTCCTTATTTTTCAGCTGTCTGATACAACAAAAATGCCTAAAGATTTTTGTTAGCTAAATAAATAAGGAAATAATGAGAGTGCCTAGCTGCTTTTTATGAACTCAAGTCACCTAGTTCAGGTCAAGTACATTCTTGGGTATTGAAAAAAATAACAAATGTGGTTAATTTTATATTTTTGGTTCTATTTAAAAGACTGTGTAAAATTGAAGAATTGTTACAAGATTGTAGAAAGTCAAATGTTCTGCTTTTCTTTTTTTCCCTTTTTTTGGAGGGCAATGGGGTTAAGTAACTTGCCCAGGGTCACATGGCTAGGTTTTTGTTTGTGTGTGTGTTAAGTGTCTGAGGTTGGATCTGAACTCAGGTCCTTCTGACTCCAGGGCCGACGCTCTACTCATCGCGCCACCTAGCCACCCCAAAATGTTCTGCTTTTCAAATGAATGAAGAGAAGAGAGTCTGCAAACTTTGATCCCTGGGAAAATTCTATAATGTATCATCAAAGAAATAGCAAACATCTATTTGGAGAAAAGAAAAATTGCAAAGCTTTAACTTTGCATCATCAATAATGGGGCTCACTAGATCAATTTCATTTTCTTTTTTTATAGGATCATTAAATTAAGATAGTCAATATTGCTCATTATATAGATAACTAACCTTAAAGCCAGGCAGACCTGAATTCAGCTACCACCTTCAATACCTACTGATTCTGTGAGACACTGCCTCAAGGAATAAGAATGCAATAGTCCCTTTCCATTTTGCCCTTTTCAGACTCCATCTGCAGTATTGTGTCCAATCCTGAACACCACCTTTAAGAGGTACTTTGATAAATGGAAATGACCAGAGGAAGACAAACAAGGATAGTGAGAGGTATTGAGTTTATGTCATATGAAGACTGATTGAAAGAATTAGGGATATTTACCTTAGTGGGGGGCTTGCCAAGTGTCTTCAAGTATCTGAAAAGTAAGTCAGGAGGAACTTCCAGGAGCCAAGATGGTGGAGTAAACCCTAGCTGCTCTAATTCCCCTCCCTGACCCTGAAAACCCAGAGGTTATTGCCCCAGTATAAAATCCTGAAATAGTGGAACCAGCTGCAGGCTTGGGTGTCCTACAGGAACGGTATGACTGAAACTGTGACAAGCCTGAAGTGAAGGACAGGAGGAGTCCCAACAAACCCCATTTCAGCTGACCAGCAGGAGATACAAAAGCCCAGGGAGGTGGAACCAGCAAGCCAGATATGCTTTAGAAGGCCAGATATGCCTTAGCACAATCAAGGAAATCTGCAGACATCAGGGCAGCAGGCTGCCAGTTGTTGAGATCATAGAAGTGGGAAAGGACCCTTATATACAAAAATATTTATAATTTGTGGTAGCAAAGAACTGGAAATCAAAGAGATGCCCATCAATTGGAGAATGGCTAAACAAGTTGAGGTATGTGAATGCAATGGAATACTATTGTGCTATAAGGAATGAGAAGCAAACAGACTTCATAATAATCTGGAGAGACTTATATAAACTGATGCTGAGTGAGGAGAGCTTTGTACACAATTATAGACACAGCATATGTGTGACTACTACCTTGGATACACTGGGCTCCTCTCAGCAATGCAAGGTTATAAGATAACTCCAAAAGACTCATGATGGAAAGGGATATCCTTATCCAGAGAAATGACTACAGAGTCTGAATGCAGATTGTAGCAAACAACTTGCTCCTTGTTTTATTTTGTTTTGTTTCTTCTTTCTCACTAATCAGTCCACTGGTAATAGTGTTTACATAGTCAAGTCTTTACAACTTGACTAATATTTAATGTGAAGGTATTTGTAGATCCTATATTTGATTGCATGTTGCCATGGGGACAAGGGGGGAGGAGAGGAAGAGGGAGAAAAATTGAGATTCAAGGGACTGTGGAACTGAATGTTGTAAACCAAAAATAAATAAATGTATTTTTAAAAATACTTTTTAAAAAAGTTAGGAGAAAAGGATGAAAGTTGAAAAGAAATACCAAGGTTGGGGAAAAAAAAAACAAAGCCAAATTTCCTAACAACTGAGTCAGTCATTTTTCAGTTGTGTCTGATTCTTAATGACACCATTTGAGGTGCTCTTGGCAAAAATACTGGGGTGATTTGCCCTTTCCTTTTCCCGCTCATTTTATAGGTGAGGAAACTGAGGCAAACAAGATTAAGTGACTTGCCCAATGTCACTCAGCTAGTATGTGTCTGAGGCTAGTTTTTTTTTTTTCTTTTTGGAGGGCAATTGGGGTTAAATGACCCTCCCAAAGTCACAGGGCTAGTAAGTGTGTCTGAGGCCAGACTTGAACTCAGATCCTCCTGACTCCAGGGTTGGAGCTTCCCTCACTGGGCCACCTAGCCACCCCTGAGGCTACTTTTGAACTTGGGAAGATGAGACTTCCTCACTCCAGGCCTATCACTCTTTCCCCCGTGCCCCATAGCTGCATTCCTAACAGAACAGACTATTTTATCATTCTTTGTTGGTAGTAAAGAGAAATAGTGACATCAAAATGACAGATCAAAGAAAAATCACTTCACACAGTTTAGTCATTGCAGCTTAATGAATTGATTGGTAACTTTCTTTCCTTCTTTTAGACCCAAATGTAATTCATCACTTTCCTGAAGCCTTTTTCTCATTTTAGAGGATGATTCAAAGTAAGTGAAACAATAAAATAAATCCAACATTTTTGATAGTAATAATATATCCTAGTCTAGTCTTTCCATTATTTTGAGTTTTCATAGTACTTATAAATTCACTTTGTGCCACCCTTGATGAAGGTTTCACACCTCTATTGCCAGTTCTTTGAGGGCAGAATCTGTGTTCTTTGACTTCCTTTGTAATGTCTATAGCACCTTGGGTTTTCACCTGTCACCAACTCTTATCTGCTGGCTCCAAGAAGCTGTAACAAGCACAGTGACCAGACCATAGTGAAACTGTCACAGCAGAAACCTGGCTAAACCAGGCTGAAGGCAACCTTAACTCTGTCAATGAGATGGCAAGATGTCTACATCCAGAGTGTGAAAACTTTCCCTGGCAGAATGGGTGGATAAGAATAATTTGTTCCAGCAGACATGAAGACAGCTGACCCAGGTGCCATGGAGGGCTTAGAGTTTAATCAGACATCAAAGATGCCAGGGTCACCCACTGCATCCTAGGATATCACCAGTCTTGACTTTTGACTTGCCATTGAACTTCTATAACTGGAAAAAAGAGTGAGCCTGAAGACTTTGCACAAATCTGACTCACTTAAATCCAATTCATGCATGAGTCAAAACATCACCCTGTGAAGTCATTGGTCTTCTTAAAAAACAAGGGATGAGCAATAACAGTAACAGTTTCTCATATAACCATGTACATATGCAAGGTGCTTTATAAACATTCATTGTTTATATATATATGCATATATATAGTTTATATTGTCTATTTTAGTTTAAGTACTTTCCCCTTTTTACACACACACACACACACACACACATATACACACACGCACAATAATAAGATATCCAAGGCTATAGAATATCTACTTTTTCTCCATTTTCATAGAGTAATTACTGGACTCTCTAGAACATGGTCTTGCTAGTACACATACACATACACACACATACACTCACACACACATATACACTCCACACATAAAAGAATGAATTTCCCACTTACTATCATAAAACTATATATCTCATTTGATGATATCTTGTTTGTCCTGAAATGCTCACTGGAATTACTCAAATATACATAGAGGGTGAAGAAGAATGATGAAACAACTCTTGAAAAGGTTTTCAAAGCATCTACATAATTAATATTAATAATAGTAATAATTAATATCAATAATACTAATAACAGAAATTAATAATAGTAATCAACATTAAGAATAGTAATTAATAATATTAATAAGTAGAATGTGAGCTCCTTAAGATCAGGAACTACCTTCCTTTTTTATTTGTATATTGAACACTTAGCTCAGTGTTTCACATATGGTAAGTACTAAAGCAAAATAAGGAATTCAGAGTAACTTGTTTCTTCTAATGAATTTAATTTAGATCAATAATAGTGACATAATTTTCCTTCAACAAACTGGAATATTGAATGTAACAACGAGAAAAAAATGTAAAATGATTTAAAGTTTCTTTTTGAAAAACATTCAAGTATGAGAAGTTAAATATTAATAATATTTTCTTTGTTCAAACATTGAGGACACATTTTATCATAGTAAAATATATACATATTTTATTCCATGCTTAGCTGAGTCAAAAAATTATTTTTATCTTAGTAGAAATGTTTAATGAATTGGTCTGTTTCATTGGCCTATTTATAGCAACAAGGCAGAGAACTTATTTCTATTATCAATTCACTGGTTAAACAGAAAGTGCCAAAAAGGTGAGAAAATTATTCATCTTGCAAATTCAATAACATTTGTACAAAATTCAAAAAGTATATTCTTTCTCAATAACTAAAATTGTTTAAAAATATAAGCTGGTGCCCTCTTTAGTTTCTCTAAAAGAAGTGCTGATTGAGGAAGGCTTCTTGAATTAGCAAATAGACTATTAGATTTAGCATATGGAAGATGAGTTCAAATCTTGCCTCAGCTACTCATTCACTATGTGATCATGAGCAAGATACCTTTTCTCTCAGTCTGAGCTTTCTATCTATAAAACCTAATTAATAATTGCACTTGTATTTTTACAAGGATCAAATGAGATTATCTATGTAAAATGCTTTTTAAATCAAAGTGCTCTATATAATTTAGTTATTAACAACATAAAATATCATACCTACACCTAACTGCATTTCTTTCATGGATTAAAAAAAAAGCAAATTAGAGTATATTTTGTAACAATGCTCTTAAAATTGCGTTCTATATTAACATCTGAGTCAGAAATGATAATAATTATCCATAATGGGAATCTATTTTCTCACTTTTCAAAGGACACTAATAATAATAGAAAAATATCTTACTAATTTTTATCTAAATGAATTTTTTCTTTAAGGAAAAATCTTATTTATCCTTTAAGGAATATTAAGATTATACATAAATGTAGAAAATGCCCCAGACTGAGTTCTAATCAAGAAATCCATGAGAAAACAAAACAAAAAAAAAACTGAGTAATTTTTTCAGTCTAATTTGTAAAAATCAAAACAAAGGAACAAACACATAAACAAAAACTGAGAGGTTTGCTAACACTGTGGGTGGGTTCTGGCTGGTAAGATTTGGAACATTATAGGGAGAGGTTATGAACCAGGGCAAAAAAGTAAGCCCAGGTCTAGCACAGTAGGGCTTGACCTTTTGGAGGGTGCAAGAATAGATGTCAACTAGTAGCTTTGTTATCCACTATCCAACTCTAAGGCCAGATCCAGGTCAGAAAGAGGAGGGGACCTGAGCCTACTAGATGGATTGCTAAGGTAAGGAGCCATCATGGGCCCTAAGATGTATACTAAGCAAAGAACAAGTCCAAAGCAAGTAGTAACTGCCTTAGTTCTAGCCTCCAGTCCAGTTTGAAGTCTGTAGTGAAATAACCAGGGTAGGAGTCCCATACTAAAAAGTTCAGTCACTCTAAATCAGTAGTGTTTTCTGGCTGATAGTGTCTGAAGCACAGAAAGTAGAACTCCAACCAGGGGCAAGGTCACAGGCTTGTTGATTGGACCCAGAGGTAGTTCTGGAATATTAAGAGCTTGAACTTGAAGAGCATAGATCGAACTTTGCCCTGGATCAGAATACTTTGCCCAGAGATCAGAATACTTTGCCCTGGATCAGAATACTTTAGGAGCATGAAATTTCCTAGCCTTAAGTGTCTAGATCCTCGAAGATCCTAGAAGAAAATAATACTCAGTACCCCAAGAAAACAACAGTAGTACTCTAGACAAAAAAAAATGTGCTTAGTGGAAAACATGAGAGCAAACCCAGCAGAAATAATATTTTAACACCATCAGAAGGTGATAACCTTTCAACCTTAGATGCATGATAGGCACAACAACAATTATCCTGACTGTGGCACCTTAATGCTTATATCCTTTCTTTTTGTCTATCTGCAATGTCTTTTCCTCAACCTGGAAGCTCTGAATTTGGGCTATACTATTCCTGAGATTTCCAGTTTTAGAAAAATAAATCAGTCTAATTATAAAAGAAATAATTAGGATTCATGCAATTTATAAGGAAATATCAAATTTTTATTTTTATTCAATTATTTATTTTTAATTTTCAACATTCACTTCCACATGTGCATATGGGCTCTACACATATTCATATTAAACACATTTTCACATTAGTCATGTTGTATAGAAGAAACAAATAACAAATGGGAAAATCCATAAGAAAATAAAATAAAACAAAACAAAAAAGAAAATAGTCTGCTTCACTCTGTAGTCAGACGCCATAGTTCTTTCCCTGGATATGGTTGACATTTTCCATCATGTGATCTTTGGAATTGTTTTAGGTCCTTGATTGCTGACAAAGGCTGTCTATCAAAATTAGCCTTGGCACACCGTGATTGTTACTGTGTACACTGTTCTTCTGGTTCTGCTCTCCTCACTCAGTATCAGTTCATATAAGTCTTTTCCAGTTTCTCTGAAGTCTGACTGTTCATTTCTTATAGCGCAGTAATATTCTATTACATTCAAATACCACAACTTGTTTAGCCATTCCCTAATTGATTGGCTTCCCTTTGATTTCCAGTTCTTGGTCACCACAAAAAGAGCTACTATTAATATTTTTATATATTTGGGTCCTTTTCGCATTTGTATGATCTCTTTGGGACACAGCCCTTGAAGTGGTTTTGTTGGTTGAAATGGTATGCACATTTTATAGCCCCTTGGGCATAGTTCCAAATTGTTCTCCAGAACATTTGGATAAGCTCACAGCTCCACCACCAAATAAAACTTTAAAAGAACACTTTACATTTACATTTGTGCTGTATAAATTAACCTTAAAAATTGAGACAAAAATATCTCATGCTTTTTATGAGATATCATCCTAACATCAAAACTGAGGAAAGGTAATTCATTTTTTATTTTCTATCTAATATTTTCCCCAGTTACAGGTAAAAATAATTTTAACGTTCATTAAAAAAAATGAGATACAAATTCTTTACCTCCCTGTAAAGCCAAGCATGAGCAGCTTTCCAGAGGACTGCTGCTGTGAACAGCTTTCAAGGTTCTGATTGCACAGTATAATGAACTCCTATTTATTCAATAACAAACTAAGACAAAACATTCACAGAAATTAAAATACAGCATTTACAATGTTATTCCTTAACCACTTATCACTAAAGTGGCCACATAGTTTTCACCAAAGTGGTCACATAGTTTTCACCAAAGTGGTCACATAGTTTTAAGCAAAAGATAACATTCATTTAGTAATGCAATCATTTAGTAAGTCCTTAATTCTATCATCCTTAAGGAGGCAGCCTTCTTAATTGACACAAAGTACAAAGGTAAAAGTCCTCCACTCCTAGGTCACATTGTCTTAATCTTTTCAATCAAAAAGTATTATTTCTTCTTAATTGGAGAAGTCCTTAACTCAATTATCTAAATATAAAGGTCAGAATTCTCCACCCCTAGGCCACAGGAAGTCATGATTTTCTCAGTTTGCATTAAATACCCAAGGAGAGGTCTTTTCATATTGACTTCAGTCAGTCTCTCAGCTTCCATGGTTCATCTTCCATGATCCCAGCTCCTGCCCAAATCTATCCAACTGCCACCTGGATTCAAAGGTAGACAGCTCTCAATTCTTCCAGCTTCTTGTGCAGTTTCTGTTTCATACTGAAGCTCACAGTTCTAGTCCACCTCAAGTCCTTTACAGTTTCTGTTCCTGGGAAGACAAAGCTTAATAAAGCCACAATAAAGTTTATATACATTGCTGGCATCCTCAATTCACTTTCTGCCTGTAAAATAACATAGACCCACCAACAAGGTCTGAAGAATCAACACAAATCATCAGTGTAGTCCCTGGATCTCTGAAAACATCAGCAAGACCCTCCTCCAGGATTTCTGTAAACATACAACAAGAAAATCCTCTTTCAGGGCTTCTGAACTAGCAGCAAGGTCCTAGGGCTTCTGTAACAGCAACATCCTCTATCAGCAGACAAATCTGACAAAATAACATCAAAACAGACAGACTGAGCGCCTGTACCACAGCCATGCCTCCTCCCAGTTTTCCTCTCTTCTCATTTCTCAGTTCAGTTCTCAGTTCTCTCTCTCCAGCAGTAGCAGCCCAGCCTCCAGATGCTCACTCCCAGCAGTTTTGCCTCTTTAGTTTGGGCTTCTCCTTATATATGGTATTAGCTCCTCCCTGTTCTGCTCCTTCCAATAATGTCAACAAGTTCATCCCACTGTGGGATTCACAAGTTTTGGATCTTAATACTTGACACAATCATGAACTTGGAATAAAGTGCTAAGTACCTTTTTTATTGCAACTACAAGGGCCAGGGAAGATCTTCAAATTCCCATTACTATTACACTCCCTCCCTATCATGGCAAGTAATTTGAAATAAGTGATAGATGTGCAGTCATGCTGTGAAAGAAAACACAGAACAACAAAAAAGAAAAAGATAGAAAGTTTAAAATGCTTAAATCTCCCTTCAGAATCCATTAGTTCTTTCTCTGGATATGGATAACATTTTTCATCATAAGTCCTTCAGAATAGCATTACTGAAAATAACTAAATCATTCACAACTGATCATTGTCCAATATTATTTTTACTGTGTACACTGTGCTCCTGGATCTGTTCACTTCAATTTGCATTGGTTCATTTAAGTCTTTACAGGTATTATTTTTAGAGCATTGTGCTCATCATTTAATATTATAGCATGATAGTATCCCATCCCAATCCTATACCATAACTTCATCAGTTATTCCCCAACTGTTGGACAATCCCACAATTTAGAATTCTTTACAATCCCTAAAATAGCTGCCATAATATTGTACATGTAGGTCCTTTTTCTTTTGTAAAAATATTTTGGGGATACAGATTTAATACTGGTCAAAGGGCATTCATGGTTTTATACACCTTTGGTTATTGTTCTACACAGCGCTCTACACAGTTCAGAACTCCACCAACAATACACCAGTATCTCAATTATCCCATGATCCCCCCCCAACATTTGTTGTTTTCCTTTTCTGTCATATTAATTAATATGATATATTAAGGATTGTACCATAGAGTTTTTTTAACTTGCATTCTCTAATTAATATTAATTTAGAACAATTTTTATATGACTATAGATAGCTTTGATTACTTTGTCTGAAACTACCTGTCCACATCTTTTGACCATTTATCAATTTGGAGAATGTCTTGTAACTCCTATAATTTTGACTCAGTTTTCTATATATTTAAGAAATGAGGCCTTTATAATAGGAACTTGCTTGTAATTTTTTTTACTGTTATGATTACTAACTCTATTTTCCTCCATCATATTTCCCCCTGCTTATTCTACTCTTTCTCTATTTTCAATGTGTCCATTCTCAAAAATGTTTTGATTCTATCTTCCATTTCCCCCAAGTGACCTTCAAGAAGGATGAATCATAAACAAACAAAATAACTATAGACAAATATGAATATTGTACAAAGATTCCTAAAATTTTTACTGAAATTACCTGAAATGTATAAAAATATTCATTGTGATTAAATTTCATAGATGATAGAATGGTATAGAACTGAGAAAACAATTAACATAATTAATTATAAGTTTAAAAATCATCTAGAAATGTATTATTTCATCATTTACAAAAAATATTTTGATAATGTATAAAAATTGTTATACCTTTGTCAAAACATGCCAAAATTTCTGTAACAAATATAAACAAAAGAACATATATACCTATAACTAAAGCTAGAAGAATATTCAGTAGGGACAAAAAGGGATCTTTTCCAATAAATAGTAGTGTAAAACAAGGGAGCTCCCTTTTTCTACTTTTATTTGGATCATATCTAGCTATACGAACAGTAGCAGTAAGTAAGAGAAAAAAAAAGCTATAAGGGCAAAATAATAGGCAAAGATGTGTTGAAATTAGCTCAATTTGCTGGATGGGATTATAGTTTGCTCATAAAATTCTAGAGAATCATCAAGGAAACTAATAGCTTTAGTAAAGCACAATGATGCAAAATCAATCCACAAAAGTCAGTAGCATTTCTAAGTTAGCAATAATAAAATCCAAAGCAAATAATAGAAAGTTGAGTTCCATTCAAAATAAGTATAAAATGCACAGATAATATGGAAGTCCATCTACCAAAGTGCATGTAGATTCAATTACAAAGTACACTTTAAAGAAATAAAGAATGAAAAATAATTGGAAAGATATTCAATACTTATGGTTGGGCTTGGTTTAAATAATAATAATGGAGGAGGCAGTGTCAAGGGGAGAAGGTATCTATGCAATACATGTTATGAAAGCAAAATAAACAGACCTTGGAAACAGATTGACATTGAGGGATGGGAGTGAAGCATCAAGGATAGCTTTAAAATCTCTCACCTAGGTTGCAAGCCTGGGAGTGCTGGGAGATACAGCCAATGCTAGAAAAGGCAACAGTCAAACTGTGAATGAGTCTAAATATTCTGGGGAAAAAATGGAATTTTCCTAATGCCTAAAACTCCAATACTCTTCGTCCCAGAGATGCTACTGCTAGGCATATTATAAAGGAGGTCACTGATAAAAGAAAGAGCCCATATATGCCAAATTACTCATAGCACCACTTTTTATTATAACAATAGGTTATATGATTACAGATGGAAGTTCAGAATGATTGGAATGAGGATGATATGACCAGGAGTAAGTTTGTTAGTCACTGAGGAATGACTTCAGGTAAGTTTTTAATGTCTACAGGTACTTAGTCTCAGGGTAGGAATAATTTTCTTTCTAAGCTTAAGGCAGTTCAGGTTAGGGGATAAACTTGAGGAGCTAAAGAAATGGTGTTAATACCTTTCCAACAAAGTAGGAGGCCAGGTTGGACACTTGATGGAATGACCTTCTTCAACAGAAGACAGAAGTTTAGTGCTAGATCAAATGTTATTCTTCCTCTTCCTTGTAAATCTGGAAACTAGGCAGGAGACCTGGTGGGATAGAATGTTATTTTTTCTATTTTCAAGGGAGACTGGAAGCCAAGCAGGTGACCTCAAGCAATAGAATGGAGTGTCTTATGTTCCCACAGGTGGGAAATGACAGAAATGGAATTAGAAATCAGTTTTTTCATTGTGCCTCACTGCCTCCCTTAAAATAACCAATTAAAATAGAAGCACTGGTGAGAATATTAGTTTCAGGCTGCCATTAAATGTATTATTTCTTTTTCATCAAATGAAATTTAAAATCTATAGTTTCTCCATCTCAAATATTATAGAATTATTATAATTAAGACCTAAAGTTATCTCTGGGCACACCAAGTATTGGAGTTTGCTTATTGTATTGACTGCAAATAAATTTTCTGACTTAACTGTATGAAATTTTGAAGTTTTTTTAAAATCACATTTGGTCATTAGTAAATTTCTAGAATTAGAGTCACTATAAAAAGTTCAACAATCATATAACAGAAGAATTAATAAAAAGTTCAGTGATTTCAATTTATAAATTAACTTAAATCCTAGTACATCAGCATTGTTAGAGTAAGAAATATCTGAGTCACCAAAGTAGTTATAAAGATCTCAAACTACTCTTAATCTTGGAAGACCCATAAAGGGCATGATCACAAATATTTGCCCTTTTAGAGGGATACACATTCCACAAGAGTTAGGTAAGGACTTTCACTAACTTTCATCCAAAGACTTAAGAATGACACCAAGCAGGGGTGGCTAGGTGGTACAGTGAGTAAGAGCATCAGCTCCAGAGTCAGGAGGACACAGAATTGGTTCCAACCTCAGAAAATGACCACTCACACATAAATAATGACAGGCTGTGTAACCTTGAGCAAGTTACTAAACCCCAATTGCTTTTTTGTTTTTAAAGAATGACATAGTAAATAGGGTATCTTGCTTTACAGGAGAGTAGGGGAGAAGGGGATGAGAGGGGGGATAATGGAAGGGAGGGCAGGCTGGGGGAGAGGAAAGTTGGAAGCACCCACTTTTGAAAAGGGACAGGATCAAAGTGGGGAGTGGACCAGGTGGGAAGTGGGATAGGAGGGAGGGAAATATAGTCAGTCTTTTACAATATATCTACTATGGTAATATTTTGCATAGCTATACATGTACAGCATATACTGAGTTGCTTATCTTCCCCGCAGGAGTGGGTGGCAGGGGAGGAGGGGAATGGGTCTGGAATTCGAAGTTTTAAAATCAAATTTTAAAAAAATATATAAATACTATGATTAATACTATTTTGCATATAATTGGGAGATAAGATGTGCAGGCATTGGAGCATGGGGATTCACCTTGCCCTACTGGAAAAGTTGAAGGGGGTATGAGAGAAGAGATGGGAAAGAGCAGATTGGATGAGGGGATATCCTGTGGGATTGCTATTCTGGGGTGGTGGGTAGGGGAAAAATAGGGAAAAATTGCAACTCAAAATCTGACAGAAATGAATGATTTAAACCAGAAGTTAATAAAGCATTTGAAAAAGAAAAAACAAAGAAGGACACCAAGTCTCTCAAGGGATATCCTTTCTTCTAGATAAATTCACAATCATTATAGTTATGTAGAGACAGGTTGACCTCCTTGATATTGTTATAAAGTAAGACACTTTCGAACAATTTCACAGTATTCTACCTCAATCCCTTTATGAGAAGCTGTCCAAATCAATCTGTGGGAAAGGAGACCTGTAAATTTCCCCAGAATGTATGGAATTACCCTAAAAGAGCTAAGACTTTGAATCATGGCTTACTTGGTTCAGGAAATGGAATGAGGAAGAATGAATGAAAATCACCCAAGACTGTACCAGAAGGCAGTTCGTAAATATTCCTCTTGACTAGAACCAATAAACTATTGGAGCCTTTCCATTTATTAGGATTACATTAATTTGTTGAGGACATAGTTTCTTGGAGAATTCTCCCAGAAACAGTCAGTACCATTATAAGGAAAATATTGTTTCAAGGGTCCATTCAACAATGTCAGTGGTCTGAGAATAGAAACCCCAGTGGATATGATAGTAGCAGGCCCAATATGAGACCCTTGTCACATGAAGTGGGTACATAGATCAGAGGCAATGGTGCAGAAGGAGCCCTAAAGAAGTATATATTCTGTGACATATTGGATGGTGGCTGCTGTGATAGTCTAATACATTAGCAATGTCATATATCTCAAATAAGTGTCAACTGCAATAAGGGAAAGCCTCTTGTTTTGAGATAGGGTGAAGGGAGAGAGCAATATAATAAATTTGTCAATTGTAGGCAGATCAGTAATCTGTACTCATTGCATTCCCTTGACTTAAGTAAGCATCCATGTTTATTCCATTATAATGTCAATAAAGGTTGGAATCCATCAGTAATCCAGATGTGGAAATTATAATGCCACATTTCAGTGGGCCAGGATCATATGATTCCCCCTAAGGACAAAAACCAAACAAATATTACTCAATTTCTGTCCAATAGTGCTCCTTTTGCTACTCAAGACATCTGTCTCTGAAAAATCAATATGGAAAGAGGAAAGGAAGGAGGAAAAGAAGGAAGGAAGGAAAATAGAGGGAAGAAAGGAAGAAAAAGAAAGAAATTTAGGAAAAATACTTAAAGTTAAAATGCGTTTTAGGGTAGCGAAAATGGTATTGGGTTTCATGAAATGCTGGTGAGTTAGGGCGATTTCACCCTTATATCGTTGGTCAGCTTAGATACAGTTCTGAATCTAGATTATGTTCCTTCCAGAAATTTCCTAACTATGGGTTGGATGACATATTAACTTGAAGGCAAAGGAAAAAGAAAAATGGACTATACTAGACTTAAAGGTGAAGGAAAAAAGCTCAAAGAATCTTTCTTTTTTTTTTTTTTTTTGCTTTTTGTAGGGCAATTGGGGTTAAGTAACTTGCCCAAGGTCATACGGCTAGGTTTTTGTTTGTGTGTGCGTTAAGTGTCTGAGGCCATATCCGAACTCAGGTCCTTCTGACTCCAGGGCCTATGCTCTACTCACTGTGCCACCTAGCCGCCCAAAGAATCTTGCAATTAGAAAATGAAAACTTAAATTGCTGGAAAATGAGGGGAGAAAAGAGAAGGAGCGTGTATAGGGTGACTGAATTTGCAGCAAGGGGATTGTGTAAGAGTTAGAGTAGGACTTGGGTCTTGGGAGGAAGAATTGCTGAATACCTGCATTCTGACACACAGAGAGGTAGTACTGGAGTAGGGATTACTTGGAGCTACAGCCCTGTCTTAGTAGCAAATGAATGAAGCCGACATTCAACTTTCTGATCAGACAGACTAGATTTCCCTAAATATTATCTATAAAGGATATTTCCTTTTTCTTGATCAGTAAGATAAGATGCACACAGGCACTTGGGCAACAATATAATGAAGCTGAAAGACGATTGACACTGAAGTCAGACAATCTGAGTTTATATCCTGACTCTGGGCTTTCTACATGCATGACCTTGGGGAAGGCCATTCCATTTAATCTCTCTGGATCATTTTTTTTTTCATTTTTAATATGAGAAGTAAAATAGCTCTGATGTGTCTTCAGTATTGGTTGTTGCATGTAGTCAGAAGCGTCCATAGTTGAGTCTGAAGAGTAGGGATATGCCATGATATTTGACCGTAACTTTTTCTTCTCCTTAGAGAGAGGAAGTTTGAAAGAGGAATTTCCATCTCTCTTCTTAAGAGATTTGTTTGGCTCTGCATCATTAATGGGGTAATGAGACAAAGAAACAAATGAAGGTAGCTTACTTGAGATAATCAGTGTGCTTGGAATCAAATGAATAGATCTCAGCCTGGGACATTCTCTTGATTTTTGTTGACTGCCTGTCTAAAAGCAGTTCTTTTGGGTTCATAGGAGGACTTACATCACAGGAGTTTAGATCCTGATCTAATCAGTAGTGTTACCATAGATCAATTTACTAGCATCTCAAAGTTCTTATCAGGTCTTCAGAGTTACAACTGTCTTAGGGCACAGAGTTCTGGTTGCACATCATTTTGGTTTATGTTCTTTTATCTGTCTTTGCTTTCCCTCCCTCAGGAGATGGACAATTGGTTTGACTTTGATTTGGGCTATCATCATTGTTATCCTTATCTATTCTATCATCACTATTATCATTAACATCATCGATGACCAATATAGTCCATTGTTAAGTAGGGGATAAACCATATATTTACACTTAAATGAGCTAAAGTATAAAAATAATCTTCTAGCAAATCCTTGAAACCTAGTAAAAGAATCAGGAGACAAAGCCTCCTCTAATAGAGTAAGATTAATCATTCATTTATCAGGATGTGGTGTCTCTTTTTTCAATGTCTACCTTAAATTGTCAAGAATGTTTCTCTTTCTAGGTTGTATTCTGTTATTCAAAATATTTCTAAGATAGTGAAGTGCTTAAAGGAAGAATGAGGGAATTATTAGAGCTTTAGTAGGAAAAACTAGAAATGAAGTGGAAAATTAAATTTAATTAGTTACTTGTTAATAGACTTTCTGCTTGAAGACCTGGAACAGTTTCTACTTCCATTAGGGCTTTGCAGGAAAATATTACTTGCCAAGAGACAGCACCTGTAGAAGATACAAGTCGTGGTGGTACAGTATTTCCAGACGAGGGGTATCAGGCAACAAATAAGAAATTTTGCTGCAACTCACATAACTATGACCTGATGGAGAGTTTACACTGACTTATCATGTCCAATACCCACTCTTTTTTTTTTTTTAATCTGCTTCCTAACAGTATTCCTACAGTAGCAGTTGTGGCAGACTCTGCATTGATAACTAATGACAAAGTAAGCAGACTGACTTCCTGTAACCAGAACCTGGGAGATGTAACTATATCACCTATGCATTCTAATCTAAAGCCCACTTTGCCCCAGTTTTTGTATATCCTGTTAAGAGAATGTGTGCCAAATTTTTTGGGGAGCAATTTTATATTAAATTTTCATATTAAGCCGCTTATTAAATACCTTTTCTAAAAATATTTTTCTTGTGGCAAATTTATGCCAACTAATGAACAATGAGGAACCACAATGGCAGTGGACTATGAACAATTACATTAGAGAATCTTCCCTTTTCCCTTTATAGTGCACTAGAAACCTGGGGGAAGAGGTAGCAACTACCTCCTGGTCACCCAACCCGCCAGTTGCCAATGGGAGTTAGGAGAACAGTCCCAGAGGATGTGTTAAATGCCTAATATACTCAAGGTTGGTTGTTTTTTGTTTGTTTTTTGAAAATCCATGGCACACCTTGCATACTATTAGTTATCCCTTGATATCTTCACTAAGATATTATATATTTATATTGCTATATTTATATGAATATTGATTAGTAATTTGTTTCAATCTACTCAACTCTCTTTTATCTTCTGGGAGATTAAGAGGGTAAGCAATAACTAATTGCTCCCAGAAAGTCTTCTATTGCTTCTTTCTTTTTTTTCCTTTTTTTTTTAAACAAATACTTTATTAACTTCTGTTTTACATCATTCATTTCCACCAGATTTTGAGTTACAATCATTTTCCCCCCATTATTCCCCTATCCAACCTCCCAGAATAGCAGTCCCACAAGATATCGCTTCCTCCAATCTGCTCTCTCCCATACCTTCTCCCATGCCCCCATTGACTTTTCCATTAGAGGAAGATGAATCTTTGTGTCCCAATGCCTGCACATCTTATCTCCCAATTATAGGCAAAAGAGTATTAATAATAGTATTTATATATATATTTGAAACATTTAATGTTACGACCTCGAATTTCAGATCCATTTCCTTCCTCCCTTGTCACCTATTCCTTCTTGGGAGATAAGTAATTCAGTATATGTTGTACATGTCTAGCTATGCAAAACATTATCATAGTAGATATATTGTACAAGGCTGCTTATAATTCCCTCCCACTCATCCCACCCCCCACCTGGTCCATTCCCTACATGATCCTGTCCCTCTTCTATAGTGGGTACTTCCAACCTCCCCTCCCCACAAGGATGCCCTCCCATCCATCATCCCTCCTCTCATCCCCCTTCCCCCTATCCTGCTGCAGGTTGAGATATCCCATTTAGTATGTATGTCATTTTCTCCCTGAACCAAATTCAATGTGAATGTGGTTTTGCCTTTTTAGCCTTCCTTATTCTCCCCCTCCTTTGCACCCACTTCCCTACATGAGATAGTTTACCCTACCATGTCTCTCCCCATCTCCTCTTGCCACTTTCCTCTCTCACTTCATAATTTCATCCCTTGAGTATTCTCCCTTCCCAACAAATTCAACCTATGCCCTCTATCCATATATAACTGTAACCATATACACACACATTCATATATGTATTCATATGACCACACCCCCTTCCATTATTTTCATAGTGAGAAAGATATCATCAGTCACAAATATTGCTTTTCCATATAGGAATGTAAGTAGTTCAACTTTGATAAGTTCCTTTTGATTTCTTTTCCCTGATTACCTTCTCAGGCATCTCTTACTTCTTGCGTCTGGATGTCAAATTTTCTATTCAACTCTGGTTTTTTCCTCAAGAATGCTTGAAAGTCCTCTATTCCACTGAATGACCATATTTTCCCCTGAAACAAAATACTCAGTTTTGCTGGGTAGGTGACCCTTGGGTTCATTCCCAGTTCTTTTGCCCTCTGGAATATCATATTCCATGCCCTTCAATCCCTCAGTGTAGAAGCTGCCAGGTCCTGGGCTATTCTGATTGTGTTTCCACAATATTGAAATTGTTTCTTCCTGGCTGCTTGTAGTATTTTCTCCTTGATCTGGGGATTCTGGAACATGGCTATAATATTTCTGGGAGTTTTCTTTTTGGGATCTTTTTCAGGAGGTGATCGGTGGATTCTTTCAACCTCTATTTTGCCCTCTGGATCTAAAACATCAGGGCAGTTTTCCTTGAGAATTTCTTGAAGGGTGATTTCTAGGTTCTTTCTTTGATCATGGCTTTCAGGTAGTCCAATAATTTTTAAATTGTCTCTCCTGGATCTATTTTCCAGGTCAGTGGTTTTTCCCATGAGATATTTCACATTGCCTTCTAATCTTTCATTTGTTTGGATCTGCTTAACAGCATCTTGATTTCTCATAAAGTCATTAGCTTCCATTTGCTCCAGTCTAACTCTGAAGGAATGAATCTCCTCAGTGAACTTTTGAGATTCTTTTTCCATCTGGCAAATTCGACTTTTTAAGGCATTCTTCTCCTCATTGCCCTTTTGGGCCTCCTTTGCCATTTGAGTTAGTCTATTTTTTAAAGTGTTGTTTTCCTCAGTCAGGCTGTTGACCCTCATTTCATACTTTTCCTGCATCCTTCTCATTTCTCTTTCTAATTTTTCCTCCACTTCTCTTATTTGATTTTTAAAGTCCTTCTTAAGGTCCTCTATGGCCTGCAACCCGCTCATGTTTTCCCCTGGGGCTTTTGGAGCAGGACTTCTGACCTCACAGTCCTTTTCCCGCTCTATGCCCCCAAAATAGGAGTCTAGGGTTGCATTTTTCTGTTTCCTTTGCCTTGGCATGTTGCCACTTAATTGCTTGACTTTTGGGCTTGTTGCCACACTATGGCTTTAAGGCCAGATAGAGGAATTTTCGTCCCGAACGTGTGGGGGGCAACTTCCGTTTCTGGCAAGCTGTAAACCCACCCACAACTTCCACCCTAGATCACAATCCAGATCCAGGGAGGTTAAAGCAAGAGCGATTACCCCCCAAGACTGATCGCTGGATCTCCCCACGATTTGTAGGCTGGGAGCCGGAAATGCCTCTGAAAACTACAAAATGGCGTGTCTCCTCAGTGGCTTCTAGCCCCCAGGGGAGGGAGCTGACGCATTCCC
The DNA here is from genome assembly GCA_011680675.1 of Gymnobelideus leadbeateri. Classification (NCBI taxonomy): domain Eukaryota; kingdom Metazoa; phylum Chordata; class Mammalia; order Diprotodontia; family Petauridae; genus Gymnobelideus; species Gymnobelideus leadbeateri. The sequence goes on along the minus strand of WOXC01007573.1, from coordinate 43,117 downwards.
CAAATACAGGTCCCAAAGTCCATAGGACACTAACCTCTTACTTTGTCCTAGGCAAGTCTGTGTTGATAATTCTGGAGTCTCCTGGTGTTCTGGGGTTCCTCCAGCCGGCTGCTGGCCCTGCCGCCCTGGAGCTAAAACCTCGGCTCACGCGGACCTGGGCTCGGCTCGGCTCGGCTCCTGCGCTCTGCGTGCTGCCGGCTCCCAGACTGCTGCGCTGGTCCTTCCTGCAGGGCTCCTGGGCTGTCCTCAGCGGGAGGTTAGCTGTTCTGTGTTGTTCTGTGGGTGCTGGGGCTCCAGAAGTTGTTCAGAGTCCTTTTTTACATAGTTTGTGGAGAATCTGGGGGCAGAGAGGCTTGGATGAGCTGTTTCTACTCCGCCATCTTGGCTCTGCCCCCCCAATACCCACTCTTGATGGATCATGGAGGAACCAATGGTATTGTGAAAGGGGATTGGGAAAGCATTACTGATTAAAAAAAAACAAAACAAGACAAACCAGAGTATTTCAAGGACATAGATAATTTATGTTACTATTTTTTCTCAAAAGTACATAATTCAGTGGAAAAAAAGGACACTTTGATATAGAGGTGAAGAAGATTGATTCTGAGAGTAGGATTTGAGGTTCTCTCTCTTTCACTCACTTTTACTTGTGGACATGTGTGTGCCTGTGTATAATTTTGGTTTATTCATTCAATTAATACCATTTAGGGAAGTATTATCATTAATCTTTTAAAAATGATGAATACAAAGAATTCAAAGAAACCATAGAAGTCTAATAGGAACCAAGAAGCATAATTTACATGACAGCACAAAAACATAAAGGAAAACAGTCATGAAAGACTTTAGAATTCTAATCAATGTAATGACTTGTTTTGACTTCAGAGAACTGACAGGTGAAGTATTCCTTCTACCTCTCAATGGAGCAGGTAGTAGAGCAGAGCTATAGAATGACTCATTTTCACACTTTATTATCTTTATTTGATTTGTTAGAAGGGAAGGAGTTTTGTTGGGGGAAGGAAATTATTTGATAATAAATAATTTGATTATGATGTGAAAAATGAAAGCACATCAACAAAGCATTTGAAAAGAAATAAAAATGAATAGACAAAATCCAAAAAAATGGACTTCCATTAATGTTAAAAAGATGCACCCATATGAGAAAACCCTCAAAAGAAGGAGCACAAGGGGAGTTTTTGTGTAAAGATGAATGGGGTGTGTGTGTGTGGGGGGGAGCAATCTCTGTTTTCCAAAAGAAGGAAAGCTGATAAAATTTGCGTTGTTTTGGCATAGAGAAATTTACAAGGAAAAATGTTCTGAACCTGTTTCACACCAATAACTGAGACTTGGTTACTAAATTAGAAGTGGTTGAAAAGTTGATGGGTTGAGAAGGGTTTGGTAAATAACTCTTAATTTCAAGTTCAGGTAAAGAGAGAAAAAAATAGTGTTTGATCATTTTGCATTGCAATTTGAATCATTGCACTGCATTTTGGATTAATGACTTTCAAATGGTTTAGAGAAAGGATAGGTAGGATCCAGTGACTTTAAATTCTACAATGAAGTTGACTCAGTAGCAAAGGAAAATTCTCAAGGTTTTTATTTCAGAAATGTAAACAGAAAAGCTTCTGAGGAAAATGTAGATATATCTAAAGAGACTGATGTTCCCCCTCCTCTCTTCACAGAGAGTTCATTGGCTTAGATTTTCAAAAATAGAAGAAAGAGCATATTACAGAAAGAAATCCAAAAGAGTAACATGGTACTCTAATAAAAAGTGCCCAAAGGGTAATTAAAAAGGACATTTTTAATTATGTTAAGGGGCGAGAGGAAGATCTAAAAGTGATAGGACCACTGCTCAGGTTAGATGGCATGATTTTAATGGATGACAGCAAGAAGATAGAATTAATCTGTTATAATTTCCTTTTTTCCCCTCTAACAAGGAAAAATATCTTTGTGGTATGGTGGATTGAATAAAATAATAAGCAGGGAGTTGAAATGAAAGAAAAATGGAAACATGATTAGCAAAAACACATAGCTAAAGTTAATTGTTCTACTTTACTAAAATAATAGTGAGATTGATTCTGCAAACTATATACTAGTTATTCCTTGCAAAACTGTAGAATATATTATCAAAAGGGGGTTTAATTAGCATTTAGAAAGAAGGAAATGTTTACCTTGAGCCAGCATGGGTTCCTTAGGACATGTTATCATGTTATTCTAACTTTGCTGTTTTTTTCTTACAGAATTATTTTTTATACCACTAAATGAGGAGAATATATAGAAATAGTAGATATAGCTAAATTTTAGGAAATCATTTGACAGTCCTCTCTTATCCTTGCTGGACAAGGTAGAGAAATGTGTGCCAAATAATAATTTACTTAAGTAAATTCAGAAATGCTGGAATAATTAAAATGAATGAGTAGCTATTGGTGGGATGCTGTATTTTGGTGGGAATTCTCCAGTGAACAGATTAAGGGACCTGCCCTTGGATGAACGAACGAACGAACGAATGAATGAATGAATGAATGGAATAATAGGGTCTAGGCTTATTTCCCCAACAATCATACATAATATCAAATCATAGCTCCAGACCTATTCTTCTGGGCTAATCAAGTCTCAGGGAAAGTTTAATTGCATTGAAATTGTGTTTTGTTAGTGTTTCTCCTAACTGCTTACCCCCCCCCCCCACCAAATAATGTTAGATAACAATGAATAGTAAATAGGAACTAAGAGTTTAAAGAGAAATATGAAAGCCATTTGGCAAAGCTGCCTATTAAATTAATTAAGGTCACATCCAGACACATGTGCTAAATAAGGGAGGCAAGCTAGGCCCTAGGAAATACTCTGTCTGTAAGCTGCAGATAAACTTCAGACATGCACAGTAAAAAGAGAAAAAATGTTATGCTAATAATGGATTGCTAAAATTACATTGATAGCTTTGAGATGATACTGATATGCTAATAAACCAGCCAGGTGGTATGGATAGTAGTTAGGCTGTCCTTCCTTACCAGAACTCTATTAGAAGGAGACCCTAAAACCTTGCCCTTTGAATTCTATTCCAATTACTTAGGGCCCATGTTTCCTGAGTGCTCCCAACTATGATCCACAATTATGTAAGTGGTTCTATGTGCTCTGTTCTTTCTTTCTTCTTCTTAACTTGTTTGCCTTTCTCTCCCAGTCCATTCTCTATACTACCCTATGTTACCTGCCTCTATCTTCTCTTTGCCTTACCAACAAGACCTTTCCCAAAAAAGTTTCAGAAGAATCAGGCTTGTTTGTCCTGACCCAACTGGGGACCTGTTTGTGGTTCCTTTTTAATTTTTTTCAATTACATACAAAAATAATTTTTAACATTTAAAATTTTTTCGAGTTCCAAATTTTCTCCCTCCCCTTCTTAAGACTCCTCCCCATCAACCTTGAGAAAGAAAGCAATTTGGCATAGGTTATATATGTGAAGTCATGCAGAACACATTTTCATGTTAGTCATGTTGTGAAAGACAACAGAGCAGAAAAAACAAAAAACAAAAAAAGGTAAAGAAAATATGCTGCCATCTGCATTCAGACTTCATCAATTATTTCTTTTTAGGCAGATAACATTTTTTTAATCATAAGTCCTTTGTAACAGTCTTAGACCCTTGTATTGCTGATAATAATTAAGTCATTCACAATTGATCATTATACAATATTGCTGTTACTGTCTATATACACTGCCCTCCTAATTCTGTTCATTTCACTTTCCGTCAGTTAATGTAAGTCTTTCCAGGTTTTTCTGAAAGATCCTGCTCATCATTTCTAATAGCACAGTAGTGTTCCAACACAATGATACACTATAGCTTGTTCAGGCACTCCCTAATTGATGGGCATGCCATTGATTTCCAATTCTTTACCATCACAAAAATAGCCACTATAAGTATTTTTCTACATTTGGTCCTTTGCTTTTCTTAAAAAATTCCTTGGGAATACAGTCCTAGTATTGCTTTTGCTGGGCCAAAGGGTGTTATGTATGCATGTATGCCCTTTAGGCATAGTTTCAAATTGTTCTCCAGAATGATTAGATAATTTCACAACACCACCAACAGTGCTTTGGTGTCCCAATTTTCCTACTTCCTCTCCAACATTTTCCTTTTGTGTCATATTAGCCAATCTGATGGGTATAGGGTGGTACCTCAGAGTTGTTTAAGTTTGCATTTCTTTGATAAAACAATGAGTGTTTTCCATGACTATAGATAGCTTTAGATTTCTTTGTTTGAAAATCACCTGTTCCTATCTTTGAGCATGTATCATTTGGAAATGACTTATATTCTTATAAATTTAACTCCACTCTTTTTGAAAATACTGGAGAAATGAGGCCTTTATTGGATTAACTAGCTGTAAAATGTTTTTCAGAGTTATAATTTCTTTTTTTTTTAATAAGCAATTGGGGTTAAGTAACTTGCTCAAGGTTACAGGGCTAGTCATTATTTATGCGTGGATGCTCATTTTCTGAAGTCGGTTTCGATCCCAGGTCATCCCAGCTCCGAGGCTGGCGCTCTTACTCACTGCACCACCTAGCCGCCCCTAGAGTTATAATTTCTAACTGCATATTTATCCCCATCCTATTTTCCCTTCTGTTCATCCTTCTCTCTCTCTCTCTCTCTCTCTCTCTCTCTCTCTCTCTCTCTCTCTCTCTCTCTCTCTCCTTTGACCTTGTCCCTCCTCAAAAATGGTTTTCTAAAAGGCAAAACCAAGAAGGCAGAGTAAAGGCAGGGACTTGCCTGAGATGTCCCTCTAACCCCTCCAAATACCTTTTAAAATGTCTTTTTAACAAATTTAGACTACTAGGACCCACAAAAAGCAGCAGCAAAATAAATTTCCAGCCTAAGACAACTTGGAATGTCAAAAGGAAGGTTGCACCTGGGTGAGAGTGGAGCATGGTCCATCAATTGACTATACAAGTTGTGGTATACGAATATGATGGAATACTATTGTACTATAAGAAATGATGAGCAGGATGCCCTTAGAAAAACCTGGAAAGCTTGCATGGACTGATACAATGTGAAGTGCACTGTATACAAAATAACAGCAATATTGTAAGCTGATCTGCTGGGAATGACTTAGCTGTTTTCAGCAATATGATTCAAGACAACTCTAAAGGACTTATGAAGGAAAATACTATCCATACCAAGAGAAAGAACTGATGGCGTCTGAAGACAGAGTGAAGCATAATTTAAAAAACTGTTTTTATTTATTTTTTATTTTTTTTGCTTTTTTTTTTTTGGAGGGCAGTTGGGGTTAAGTAAGTTGCCCAAGGTCACACAGCTAGGTTTTTGTTTGTGTGTGTGTTAAGTGTCTGAGGCCGGATCCGAACTCAGGTCCTTCTGACTCCAGGGCTGGAGCTCTACTCACTGCACCACCTAGCCACCCCCCTGTTTTTATTTTTCCTTTAAGTTATTTTTATGTTTTCTTTTATAGCATGATTATTATGAATATGTTTTGCATGACAACACCTATATTAAATTGCTTGTCTTCTCAGTGAGGGGGCTGGGGAGGGAAGAATAGACAGAATTTGGAACTCAAAGTTTTACAAATGAATGTTAAAAATTGTTTGTGCATGTAACTAGGGAAAAAACAAAATTTTAAATAAATAATAATTTTAAAAGTTTTTTTGCTTCTGACTGCTGCCTCTCCCAATTCAAACCCCTTATATCAACCCCTCCCTTACCTAGAAAAAGTAAGGTATCTCAAATCCTAAATATTGGACCTTGAAAACTGATAAAGGAAGAATAATTTAATTAAAGCCTTAAAAATAAATACTTAAAAAGTGTGAATGTCTTATTTGGAGAAATCATGAAATAAAACTGATCATAAATATTAGAAGAGATAAAAGAGAAAATAGAATCTACCAGTTGCTTCCAGAAAGAAATCCCAAAATAATAATTCTCAGAAACAACATAACAAAAAATACAGAACTATGAGGTCACAGGAAAAACAAAAACAACAACAACAACAATTAGAAGCATCCTGAAAGAGTTTATGTATTGGTGAACCACACTTAGAGTCACATAAGATTTTAGGAGCTGCCACCATAAAAAGTGGGGAATGTGTAATGCAGTATCCCCCAAAGCAAAATATATGGGGTTATAAACAAGAATAACTTACCTGAAAAAATGAGTATAATTCAAAAGGAAAAAAACCTTAATGTTTCATGAAAGAGAAGAAATGTTTTTTAATAAAAGGCTAAGATATGAGTAGAAATTTTAAAGTATAAACTTGGGATTCAAAGAAAAAAAATGACAAATACCAGTTAGTGGTCAGAAGGGACTTCAAAAGGAGAAAGTATTCACTTTCTAACTGAGGATGAGAGAATATGATACAAACATCCCCCCAGAAACTCTAATATCATTAAGGATTATAGAAAGTCCAATAATATAGAGGACCTAAGAATGATTTTTTTAAATTTCTTAATGTTATTAAAAGAAAAAAGAAGAAATGTAAGGGGAAAGGATACACTAGGGAAGAAAAGGGAAGGAAAGTTGGAGAAATATTATCTCACATAATTAGTATTTACAAGTAGAAATTTAAAAACACAAGAAGGAAGTGGAGTAATTGAGTTTTCGTTGAACATTGCTTTCACTTGAACTGATCAAAGAAAGGTAGAAGACATACACCCACAGTAAAAGGGTGGTTTAGAAACACATTCAATGCGATAGGAAAGCAGAAGGAAACCAAAAGAGGGGAAAGGAAAAAAAATAAGAAGGGAAATTATATTAAATGAGGGAATTGTAAGCAAAATAAACCCTAAATTGCCTTTCATAAAACTGAAGAATCATAGACAACTGAAACTGCCTTGTGGTAGATAAAGAAATATATATTTATATAATACAACTTTAGTTTGAGTTCTGCTATTACTTGACAGGCCTTCAATTTTACTTTGATTTCCTAACTCATTCTTCATAAAAGCTGACCAAAACTTCATTCTCTCCAAACATCTCAAACCCCCCCCCCCACCATACCATACTATTGCAGCTTATAAAAAAATCCCTGTTGTAAAAAGAGAGGATTAAATAAAATATTATTCAATCTCTTTTTCTTATTTTAAACAGATTTTAAAAATGAGACACATAGAGGTCATGTCTTGCCTAATGTCACAAAAGTTAAAAATGGAAGAGCCAAGATTCAAGCCTAGGTTCTCTCATTTCTAGTCCAGCACTCCTTTTGAGGACCCCCTCTAGTACTTTTATGTTTTTTTGTTTGTTTGTTTGTTTTTTTGATGCATGTACTAAAGCTTATGTGGTATTCCATGTATAATTAAATAGTATTAATTATACCAGTTTTCTTTTTTTCTACTGAATATTCATTTGAAGTATTTTTCCAATTATTTTCTTAGCTTGAATTCTCATAAATTGAGACATTTATTGCTGTATAATTTAACCTAACTTTCTTAGAAAAAATAATTGAAATCAAAGTAATGAACTCAGATAGTAATGAACTGTATGACCCTATACATTCACTTAGTATCTCTTGATATCAATTTAGAAAAAAAAATCTTTTTTATAATTTATTTCTAGTTTTCACCATTCACTTCTATAAGATTGTTTTAAATTTTCTCCCCCTGTCTTTCCTCCCTCCTCCCCAAGATGTCATGAAATCTGATATAGGCTCTACTTATACATTCATATTAAGCATATTTTTACATTAGTCATTCTGTCAAAAAATAGAAATAATGGAAGGAACCACACAAAAGAAGAAAAAAAAACAACAAAAGAAAAGGAGAACAAATAATATGCTTCCATCTGCATTCAGTCTACAAAGTTCTTTGTTTGGATGTGTATACCGTTTTCCATCATCTTGTGGAGTTGTCTTAGATCCTTGCATTGCTAAGAAGAAGTAAGTCTATCAAAATCAGTTATTGCACAATGTGACTGTTGCTGTATACAATGTTCTCTGAGATCTGTTCATTTCACTCAGTATCAGTTCACATAAGTCTTTACAGGTTTTTCTAATGTCTGCCTGCCCATCATTTCTTATAGCACGATAATATTCTATTACATTCATATAACACAACTTGTTCAGCCATTCCATAATTGATGGGTATCCCCTCAGATTCCAATTCTTGGCCACCACAAAAAGAGCTGCTATTTTTGTACATGTGTGTCCTTTTCCATTTTTTATGATCTCTTTGGTATACAGACCTAGAAGTGGTATTGCTGGTTCAAAAAATATGCACATTTTAAAAACCCATTAAGCATAGTTCCATATTAGTCTCCAGAATGGTCAAATCAGTTCACAACTCCACTAACAGTTCAGTACAGACCCAATTTTCCCACATCTTCTCCAACATTTATCATTTTCCTGTTTTTTTTTATGTTAGCCAATCTGACAGGTGTGATGTAGTACCTGATAATTGTTTTGATTTACATTTCTCTAATCAACAGTGATTTAGAACATTTTTTTCATATGACTATAGATAGCTTTAATTTCTTTTTCTGAAAACTGCTTTTTCATATCCTTTGACCATTTATCATTGGGGAATGACTTGTATTTTTACAAATTCTACTAATTTCTCCATATATTTGAGAAATGAGGCATTTGTCAGAAATACTGGATGTAAAAATTGTTTTCCAGTTTTCTGCTTCTCTTCTAATGTTGGGTCCATTGGTTTTGTTTATACAAAATCCTTTCAGTTTAATGTAATTAAAATCATCAATTTTGCTTTTAATAAAGTTCTCTATTTCTTGTTTGGTCACAAATTTTTACCTTCTCCATAGATCTGACAGGTAAACCATTCCTTGCTCTCCTATTTTTATCATCCTATATGTCTAAATCATGTAGCCATTTTGACTTTATCTTGGTATAGGGTGAAAGAAGTTGGTCTGTGCCTAGTTTCTGCAATATTGTTTTTCAGTTTTCCCAGAAGTTTTTGTTAAATAGTGAGTTCTCATACTAGAAGCTAGAGTCTTTGGATTTATCAAACAGTAGATTACTATAGTCATTAAATATTTTTTTTTTGCATCCCTAACCTCTTCCACTGATCCACCACAGTATTTCTTAGCCAATAGCAATTGCTTTTGATGATTGCTGCTTTATGATACAATGTAAGAACTTGTATAGCTAGGTAGGCCACATTCCTTGCATTTCTTTTCATTAATTTTCTTGATATTCTGGATCATTTTTTTTCTTCCAGATGAATTTTGTTATTTTTTGTTCTATAAGATAATTATTTTTGGTAATTTGATTGTTATGACACTGAATAAGTAATTTAATTTAGGTAGAATTGTCATTTTTATTGCATTAGTTCATCCTACCAATAAGCAAATGATATTTTTCCAATTATTTAGATCTGACTTTTTGTGAAAAGACTTTTGTAATTGTGTTCATATGATTCTTGGTTTTGCTTTGGCAGATAGACTCTCAAATATTTTAAATACCTACAGTAACTTTAAATGGAATTTCTCTATCTCTTCCTGTTATGCTTTGTTAGTAATAAATAGAAATGCCAATGATTTATGTGTTTTTTATATCCTATAACTTTGCTAAATGTATTATTTCAAGTATTTTTGATATTATTTTTGGATATTATTTGGATATTATTTCAAGTATTTTTTTCACTTGATTCTCTTGGATTTTGAAAGTACACCATCATATCATCTGCTAAGAGTGATAGCTTTCTTTCTTCTTTGCTTATTCTACTTCCTTCCATTTCTTTTCTTCTCTTATGGCTAAAGCTAACATTTATAGTACAATATTCACCCCCAATCTTACTGGAAATGCTTCTAACTTATCCCCATTATATATAATGCTTGCTGATGGTTTTAGGTAGATGCTACCTATCATTTTGAGGAAGGCTCGATTTATTCCTATGATCTCTAGTGTTTTAAATAGGAATGGATACTGTATTTTGTCAAATACTTTTTCTGCATCATATTATTTCTGTAAATTTTGTTTTTTTAATTAAATTTTATGTTTATTTTTAGTCTAAATCATTTATTTCCATAAGATTTTGAGTTACAAATCATAAGGAAGTTATCAAAGTTGAACTATTTACATTCCTACATGGAAGAATGATAATTGTAACTTATGAAACTTTTCTCAGTATAAGGATAGTTGAAAGGAATATATATGTGTGTGTGTGTGTGTATACCTTTAATATTATTGTTATCATTATTATTATCATCATCATCATCATCATTATTTACATGCAACTGGGAAATAAGACATACAGGCACTGGTATATGGAGATCCATATTGCCTTCCAGAAAGTCAAAGGAGGAATGGAGGAGGATATAGGAGAGAGCCCTTCGATCCCTTAATGTAGAAGCTGCTAAATTCTGTGTTATCTTGATTGTGTTTCCACAATATTTCAATTGTTTCTTCTTGGCTGCTTATAATATTTTCTCCTTGATCTGGGAACTCTGGCACCTGGCTATGATATTCCTAACATTTTTTCTTTTTCAAGAAGTGATAAGTGAATTCTTTCCATTTCTATTTTGCCCTCTGGTTCTAAAACATCAGGGCAATTTTCCTTGAGTTATTTGAAGGATGATTTCTAGGTTCTTTTTTTGATCATGGTTTTCAGGTAGTCCAATAATTTTTAAATTCTGTCTCCTGGATCTGTTTTCCAGGTCAGTGGTTTTTCTAATGAGATATTTCACATTGTCTTCTATTTTTTTTTTTTTTTTGGATCTGTTTAATAGTATATTGATTTCTCATAAAGTCACTAGCTTCCATTTGCTGGAATGATTCTGAAGGAATGATTCTCTTCAGTGACTTTTCGAAATTCTTTTTCCATCTGGCAAATTTGGATTTTTAGGGCATTCTTCTCCTCATTGGCTTTTTGAGCCTCTTTTGCCATTTGAGTTACTCTATTTTTTAAGTCAGGTTGTTGACTATCTTTGCACCCCCTCCCTTTTCTTTCCCCTTTCCCCTCCAATTTCCTATAGGGTAAGTTCAATTTCTATACTCAACTGATTTTGTTATTCCTTCTTTGAGCCAAATCTGAAGAAAATAAAATTAAAACTATGATCATCGCTCTTTCTTCTTTCCCTCTACTAGAGTAGGTTTTTGTGCCTTTTCATGTGACGTAACTTGCCTCCTTCTTTCTTTTCTCCCAGTATAATCCCTTTTCTCCACTTAATTAGCTTTTTCTATCAACACATCAAAGTCAACTTATACCTACACCCACTGTCTATGTATACCCTCCTTAAATGTTGTAATAAGGATATTTTTCTCAGGAGTTACAAGTGTCATCCACCTTGTAGGAAGTAAACAGCTTGTCCTTATTAATAATATGTTTGTTTGTTTTTAACTTTCTTATTTTCCTTTTTATGCTTCTCTTGAGTCTTATATTTGAAGATTAAATTGTTGTTTAGCTCTGGTCTTTTTCTCAGGAAGGTTTGGAAATGCCCCTTTTTACTGAATGTCCATCTCCTCCCATGAAAGATTATGATCAATTTCACCCTTATTGTAGTCCAAGCTCCTTTGTCTTATGGAATATCATATTCCATGCCCTACAATCTTTTAATATAGAAACTGCAAGATCCTGCATATTCCTGGCTGTGTTTACATGTTATTTAATTTTTTTCTGGCTGCTTGCAGTATTTTATCTTTGACATGGTAATTTTGGAATCTGGCTATGGTATTCATTGGCATTTTCAATTTGGGATATCAGTGGATTCTTTCTATGACTACTTTTCCTGCTGGTTCTAGGACCTCAGGATAGAAAACTGTCCTAAAGGAAAACCTTCATGATTTCCTAAAAATACTTTTGAGGATCTTTTCTTTTTCCATCATGACTTTCAGGTAGACCAATAAGTTTTAAATTGTCTCTCCTGGATTCACTTCCCAGGTCAATTGTTTTTACCAATGAGGTATTTTATGTATTCTGCTATTTTTTCCATTATTTTGTTTCTGTTTGATTCTTAATATCTCATAGAGTCATTAGCTTCTACTTGTCCAATTCTAATTTTTAATGAATCATTTTCTTCCATTAGATTTTGTACCTCCTTTTCCATTTGGCCCATTTTTTTAAGGAGCTCATCTCTTCAGTGATTTTTTGTTCTCTCTTTTCCATTTGGCTAATTCTACTTTTTAAAGAGTTTTTTCTTCAGTGTACTTCCACCCCCATATGATCAAATGTAATTTTAAGGCCTTTTTTTTCTACAGTCAATTTTTGTCCTTCCTTTTCCAAGCTATTCACTCTCTCTTGCATGTCTCTCATTTCTTTTCCCATTTTTTTCTCCTACCTATTTGACTTAAAATCCTTCTTGAGCTCTTCCAAGAAGGCTTTGTGGACTTGAGATCAGTTCATATTCCCCTTTAAGCTTTTGGATGTGAGCATATTGACAATGTTGTGCTTTCCCAAATTTGTGTCTTGATCTTCCCTGTACCCCTAAGAAGAATCTATTGTCATTGTTCTATTTTGGATTTTACTCATCGTATTTGTTTATTTCCTATTTTTTAAAGTTGAGCTATGCTGCTAGAGTTCAGGGGGGAGCACTAACCCAAGACTCATGTCCTGGTTGCCTGGACCTTGTCACTGGCTTTGTGTGCTGGGACCTCTGGCATTGGTGGTTAGAAGCTGCGGGGGTCTGGCAGTTTACCTGGTGCTGAGCTGGTAACTGGAACTCTTGGGTTGAAGTTGGGCATCTGGCCCTTTGGGAATGCCTGCTCTTGGGCTTCTTTAAAGCACTTTAGTGTTTGACTGCTGGAGGATGTCTGCCAACACAGAGCTGTGTCTCCTAGAGTTGTGCTTCCTGGAGTTGTGATGAAGTACCAGGAGATTTGGCTCCTGGAAAGCACATGCAATTGTTTTCTGAGCTGGTGTCTACTGGTTACTCTTCTTGTGCTAAGGAATTGGGGGCAGGATGTTCTAGTATTGGTACTTGCCTGCTCTGCCACCCTGGGGCTCAGGATATTCCTCTTATTTGCTGATATGGAGCTTGCCACTGTTTTGCTGGGATGGTTCCTGTCCTGAACTTGCTCTCTACCCTAGAGCAAGAGGGGCCTTTCCTGTATATTCCCCAAGCTTCCTGAGCTACAAGACTGCTGTATCCCATTTTCTGTTCCCTCAGCTGTTCCAGGGTTTTTCCTGGGGGAATAGTTTATGGGTTTTCAGATGTCAATAAGGGAAGGTAAAAGTTATTTACTTCTTATTCTATCATCTTGGATCCCAGAAGTGGAAGACAGTTTATTTTATTTTGTTTTATTTTTAATTCAAGGAACAACTTAATTTTCAAAATGGTGATAATAACACATCACAGGTTTGCTATGAGGATCAAAAGAGATAATATATGTCAAACAAATCACAAAGCTTAAAATGATATATAAATATAGTAATAATAATAGTAATAATTTAATAGTACAGAACATTTTTGTATTTATCAATACATATATTTTCTCCTAGTTTTGGAATTTTATGGTTTCTCCACATTTTATTTATGTGATTAAGTTTGGTGCATTTGCATGGCTTTAATCACTGGTAGACAGAATGACTTCTTGATATACTGTGCCTTATTGAGGGGTGAGATATTGTGGGAGTAGACTTTTCTTATTTATTCTAAGCATTTAGAAAAACTATGTGGTTATATATTCTTTTCAGGTAGAGGTCTCTGTGAATAGAGAATCACTTTGGGAGGAAGCAGACATTTAGAGGGGCCATTGCCTTGACCTCCTAGGTTTCTAGTTTGCCTTAGTCTAAACTTTGCAGAATTTGCCCTTGAGTGATATCAAGGACTCACTTGCAAAATGTCACACAAGTTATAGGTAATAGAGTCAAGATTCAAAGTCATGTCCCCTGATTTCAAATTCATCTCTCTCTCTCTCTCTCTCTCTCTCTCTCTCTCTCTCTCTCTCTCTGTCTGTCTCTCTCTGTCTCTCTCTCTCTTTCTCTCTCTCTCTGTCTCTCTCTCTGTCTCTCTCTCTCTGTCTCTCTCTGTGTCTCTCTCTCTTACTCTCTCTCTCTTCTTCAATTTTTAGAGAATAGACAGATATAATTCTAATCTAATCTGAGATCCCTCTCAATTCCTTTTCTGAGAACAGCAGAGTAGATCATCCTCATAACACCAATCTTTCCCCCTTCATGCAAGAAACAAAGTATCCATTGAAGGTGGATAGATAAGACCCCAAGAATATCTAAACCTCTTTGTGAAACATATTTAGAGAAATCAATTTGCACATAAAATCTACGTGGATAATGCACACAAAGATATACATACTACACTTAAATGTTTGGGAGAATCTATGATGTTGAAGAAGGTGGCAAGGAGTATTCCTCCCAATAAGAATATAAGCAAAAGAAAAACTAAATTCATTATTTCAGAACATTGTTATTTCATATTACTTCTGAAAAGCTGTCACAGATACAAGCAATAATTACTTATGTAACTTTGACCAAGATATTTAACATCTGGGGCTCTGAACTTCCTCACCTATAAATGAAGAAGTTGAACTCAATGATCTCTAAGGTTTGTTTCAGCTCTACGACCCTTTACAAGTTATGAAATCTTATCCACATTTTTAAATATCAAGGAGATAAAGAGCAAAGACTTTTTCTCTTCATAAGACGTGTTTCTTATTCATGAGTGCAATTCTGTTTGAATTCACTAGGTTTTCCAAAATCAGGGGGGAGTCAATAAATGGTAATTTTTCTGCTGACTTGAGCTAACATATGTTAGTTTATCAAATATTTATGTGCAAAAACAGTCTATTATGAAAAAATTTCCTTATAAATCACTAAGGGAAGACTATAGAAACAGGTTTTTCCTGAGGTCATGATCTTTGTTTCTGAACCAAAGAATATTTTTCTTCTACTCTCATGATACCAAAACTCCAGAGAGTATTATAAAATTGTAAATTATCTTGTAGACTCTAAAACTGTAATTGGGACACTTTGTAGCTGTACTTCCCAATTATCTCCTATTTGACTTAACTTTGCTACTCAACAGTTATTATTGTAAATCTATGTATAAATTTAAGTGAGTTCCTGGTTTTGGTAGTTCATATTGGCAAGGATAAATTTGGGGAGAGTAAATCAAGGGACACTTTAGCGGCAAAGCAGATCTGAAGAGGGTTGTTATACTACTTAGGGCCTTGGACAGAAAGAGGGAAGCATGGAGATACTGGGTTCCTGGGAGGCTGGATAAAGGATCTTCCGGTAGAGTCAAAGACACACACACACACACACACACACACACACACACACACACACACACACATTTATACACACACACACATATAAATATACATGCATGAATACATACATATACACGCATAAGTGTTTATACATTCATATACATAATATATATGTACATAAAGACATATCACATTGGAAAGAGCAGTGCAAGTGGATTTGGGGTCAGTCAGCCAATATGGTTTTATGCCCTTCTTCTGACACTTTCTAACTGCATGACATTGGTCAGTCACTTAAAGTGTTCAGACTTCTCGATTTGTAACATAATAGAGTTGGACTGGATGACTTTTTTTTTTTTTTAAGCAATTGGGTTAAGTAACTTGCTCAAGGTTACACGGTCAGTCATTATTTGTGTGTGGGTGCTCATTTTCTGAGGCCGGATTCGATCTTGGGTCATCCCAACTCCGAGGCCAGCGCTCTTACTCACTGTGCCACCTAGCCACTCCTGGACTGGATGACTTTTAAAGTCACTTCCAGTTCTAAAACTATGCTCCTGTGATAATATTTATAACATTTATAATATTCACAGTTTGTAGACAAAATTCTATAGTCAAGCTGATGTGATGGCTTATAATTTATATATACTACTTATTTAAAATGTTTTAACACATAAATGTGCACACATAAATTTCCTAAACCATTCATATCTTCTCTGAGCACTCACTTTAAGGCCAGGGTTCTAATTTGGGATCCATGGGCTTGTTTACCTGGGAGAAGGGTGACCCAGGGAATTATGGCCACTAGGATACACAGGGGGCCCTCAGTGTGTTGTTGTCTTCTGAGGAACACTGCAGCACAAACACACTGGGTAAGGCCATTGTGGCAAGCCCACCAGGCCCCTAGAGGGGCAGGGAAGTAGTCTGAACTAGAGACCTGAATCACATGGGTTTTTCCCAAATTGAGCTACACTGAAAGCTGGATAAAGGAGTGCTGGATGATATGAGGCAGAAACCTGTTCCCTGTATATCCCTGAGGGAGAGCCTTGGGTGATCCCGCTCGCAATTCTGTTGGAAGTAGGGGTGACTGAGGCATTTAGTGCCACCCCTACGTAGTAAGGAGGCTGGGGCTCAACACAAATCCAGAAATCTTTTCCCAACATGTGGTTAGAGCTGTTAAGTGTTTTATGAACAGCTGACAGAAGGGTAATTAAGAGGACGTGATAATTTCGAGATTCCTGAATCTTTGAAGGTGGGTGGGGGGTGTATGACCTGACCGGGGGCCATATGGTGACAGCTGATGTTGTGATTTGGACATCGGGGTTCCCTATTGGGGTAGGGATAGCTAGGCAATGGGATGATAATGGGGGAGGGGCACAGGACGCTTCTTGGAACTTGCCCTCCCTCCTCCTCCTCCTCAGGGGCTATGATTCCCAGGACCCGAGAAACATCGATTCCCCCAGGCAGGGTCAGAGGGGTTTTGAATGGTGATATTGAGCATGGGTTGCCAGGGGTCAGACCCAATTGTATGGATTCAGAACTATGGATCCCATCCCCCATTACTGCCTTCCCTGTAGCACAGAAAGACACTAAGGGTAGGAGAGGGGAGGTGGTAAGCTGTGACACAAGCACAGGCACATAGGCATCCTGTATCTGAACAGAGCAGGTAACCTGCATCTGCTGGTGGGCCTCCAAATAGTCCAGTCCTGGGGAACAGGGAGTTGAGGGGGAGTCATATGTGCTCTGGGTTCTGGAAAGTACAGGATTGTCCATTTCCTGTGGTTACCACCCAGGTATAACTTGGTCTGGGAGCATGGGGATTGTGGGGGACCATGCAAGGAGGTAAAAGGAAGGTCAGGAAGAGGATCGGATAAGTCTTAGCTTTAGGGGGTCCTTGTGGACTTCTGCTTTCCACTCTGAGGTGACAGCAGGCTTCACTCTGTTGTAATGGAGCCATGTGGGAATAGAGTCCACTTTGACAGCAGTAGGTGTAGTGGGGATCATAACCTGTGGTTCCTTCCACCTTGGCTCCAGACCTTGAATTTCTTTTTACCAGCACAGAATTCCCCAGGTTGAAATGGTTGAGCTGAGGCTGAACTTGGGATCAGGATCAGGAAGGTGGCGAGGACTGAGGGGAGGAGTTTTTGTGAGTCACCTGCATACCCTGTAGGAACTTGATGAGGGAAGAATTAGTGATTTCAGCTTTTAGGTCTTCCCTGATTAGAGGAAGAATGGGTGGTGGTCTTCCAAATATATGTTAGGGATGGTCTGGACTTTCTCAGCCTTGAGTTCTGAGCTCTGAGAAAATTTCAGATGCCGGCTGCTCAAGGAAGTCAAAGCTGAGAGTTCGAGGACCTGACCCAATTCTCATGGGGAAGCCAAACCTTCTTATCTGCTTTGTTCAGCTTTTCATAAAGAGACTTTTTAAAGACAGTTTGAATTAACCTGGTGTTAAAAATGGTATCTTTCTTTTCTTTCAACTAAAGTATCTCTGATTAAACTAAATATCAGGCACCCAAGTACCCCATCATTCCAAGCCCCTGTCATTTGCCCCTTAAACAGCTGGGACGCAAAATCATTTGGGTAGATCTGTCTGTTTCATAGTGGGCTGGGCCTGCATTCACTCTGGAAGAAAGAGATAATTCAGAAATTGAATCCTTAACATACATTTAGTTACAAATGTTAACTTTAGCTTAGTAGCATGAAATGACTACAAATTCAGATCAAAATAGCCAGATTTCTTCTGGTTTTACAATCTCATTAAGCCTTGATAAAGAAAGTTAGTTGAAAACTGTTAAAATGATCTTAAGCAGTTTGCATAACTTTTTGCACATTCCAATTCTAGATGAGAAATAATATTAGATTTTCCACTAAGCTGACAAAAAAACACAGATGTAGAGATTCTATTCTTAGGGGTGTGTCAGTGAGGTTGGATCTCAAAGCCTGGGCCTGATCAATGACCTGAGGGCAATCATAGAAAGCTGAGGAGAATAAGCCAGTGGGTCTCCACAGAATGAGGGGTGGAGATGGAAAGGGGCTGAACCAAGGAAAGCTTATCAGCTTCCTTAACAAGGAGGTCTGTGGCAGCAATGGACCAGAAGGCAAAGGGCCCTCCACAGCCACTGAATCTAGGGGCCCAGGTTTTTTGTTTGTTTGTTTGTTTCTTTTTAAATAGCTGTAATACTATTCCTACTTCAAAAATCTTTCTTAAGTTCACTTAGCTAAATAGACCTTTAGAGACACAATACAGTCTCAGAAAGATGGTACCAAAATAGCAATGAGTATCAAATGACATCAAATGACTTATACAATAATTGACCTTATCAATTCTGGCATGGATTCAAAGTTAGAGAGATACCAACATATGCCAGGCATTATATTTTACAATCACTATACAATTCTGATGACAAGTATTTCACAAATACTATTAATTTTCCTTTTACAAATTCAAGGAACAAGTCAAGCTGAGATAGCAAAAAACTTTTTTTTAAAGCAATAACAATATCCTATTTCCAATTTCTTAATGATTAATTCTTAGAATTTGACCAGGACTATAATGAAATTGTAAATTTCCCAAATTAATATTTCAAAATATTACAACAACTGGGAGAATTTTGATGGACCTTTTGAAAGAGCTTTGAATGTGCCAGTCTCTAAGCTCGACACTTAATTGGCTTTAATTGGTCAGGCAGGAGATTTTTTTTTTTTTTAATTTGACTGGGGGGAGGTTGCCAAAGGAGGGCCCGCCTCCTTACCTCCCCCAATGCTCAGGGAGGAGGGCTCTGCGGGGCCTTCACCTTCTCTTGCCTGAGCCAGCAGCACCTCATGGTGGGGGTGGGTCAGACCAGCCGTTAGCCTGATTTGGGAACTAAGCTGGTCAGCTCCTCCCCGCCAGCTAAGGCCATGAGCCATGTGGCCGCCCAAGCCAGGCTCGGCCACATGGCTCATGGGTTAATGGATTTCCTGAGGGGAAGGATGGCTGAAGCAGAAGAGGATTCTTCTGGAAACAAATATATCTTCCCAGTGGAAATCAGAAAAGCTACCTTGGAGGTGCTCTTCTGATAGCCACTCGAATACCTACTTTGCAGAATAAAATCTTTAAAAGGAGACTTTAAACAACTGAGCTCAGGACAAAACTTTATGAACACTCAAACACATGACAGTCCCTATCCACTTGATTGCTGCCTGAAGATTCTGAACAGGAAGCAAATGGGTTCCAGTGAATAGGACACAGATAACAGACAAACAAAGGTCCATACCCCCACTTGTTTGCTTCCTGCAGATTCTGAACAGAAAGCAAATGGGCTCAAGTGAGCATAGGACACGTCTAGACAAACAAACATATAACCAGGTCAGATATGTACAAGAGGGATGACGTCTCAAGCCTTGCCCGGGGAATAGATGCCCACTTCACAATAGCCACGTCTAGCTCATTCTCCTCCAGAACAACAGATTTTTAAATAGAACAATATTTTTGACCAGAACAATATACCAGAACAATATGTTTTAACCAGAACAAAGTTATTTAACCAGAACAAAATTATTTAACCAGAACAAAATTATTTAACTCACCCCCAAACTGGAGGTCCTGGATCCATGAAAGGCCTAATGAGGAGCAAGTCGGAGTCAGGAGACAGGGGCTATCTTCCCTCCTTGAGACCTGGGGCCCTGGAAACGCCATCAGTGGCTAACCCCCCTAGGGATTGGAGTGAGCAGATGCCTACCTCCAGAGGCCGAGAGCTCTTCTTATTTGGGGATTTTTGTGGTGCCACAGAACACCCCAGATCTTGGTGGGACCTCCAAATGTTGTACCCCAATAAAGCAAGACAGAAGATCCCCAAGATTAAATTTAAAAAGTGGATTTTATTACTGCAGGACTGTTGGGGTGCATGGTCACCCAAATCAGACAGTTTGCCTAAG
The DNA here is from genome assembly GCA_011680675.1 of Gymnobelideus leadbeateri. Classification (NCBI taxonomy): domain Eukaryota; kingdom Metazoa; phylum Chordata; class Mammalia; order Diprotodontia; family Petauridae; genus Gymnobelideus; species Gymnobelideus leadbeateri. Next base: position 23,104 of record WOXC01007573.1, on the reverse strand, counting down.
GATTCTTATCTCAGTCTGCTCAAAGAAAACAGAAACTTCAATTGAAATAATCAAGGATTTCTTCTTTCTGTTAATTTGATCATTATTTTAATCTGGTCAAAGCAGGGAGAAAGAAGGTCTAGTTCTTAAGTGGCACCATCAAACCTCTTTTTTGTCCGATCATCATCCCACCTCAGTCCTCATGTGATTGTCAAAGAGAAAAGTTTCTCCTTGAATGATTTCCTAAAGGTTATTGTGAAAAGGGAGCTTAGAGAAGGGAACTGATTGTCTAGGAATTTGATTCTGTGATAAGGTTTCTCATTACTTCATGGACTTTAGACTAAAGTATTGTCCTGATTTTAATTTGTGATATATCACTAGAAAAAACAAGGGAATAAGGGGTGAGATTCAGCACACTTCCATAATATCAGAAACAAACCTCATCCTCAGAATTTTGTGCAGATAATGGCAACAAGCTCAATGACACTGAACATTACCCTGCATGCTATAGTCTGGAAGTACCTAGCATGCGTACTTTTTTCCTAAGAAAATGAAGTCTCTGGTAAAAATAAGAATCAAAAGAGAAGAAAAAGAGTTTGGGTAATTTTATATAGAAAAAAAATTCAAACTTACCTGCTAATTATTTATAAGCTGTGAGAACAAATCCAGAACTGCATGTTTTGGGTTTTAATGAGCCCTCAGATATAACAAATAATTCAAAATATTTATCATACCCATGGTATGACAAGAATCTCTAATGAAATCTGTTGGAATAATATTAACATTTCTTATCCTGGAGTTTTTAAAGTTATTTTTCATCTAACATTTACCATAATGGACTTGTTTGAACACAAGATGCTGCTGTTATTGTAAAATGCACAACCTGGTCTGTGAGGCAGGTTTATGATCATTGATATTTATACTCCTCTGAGGAGGAGCATTTTAGCACAACATAAAGAAAGAACAGATAAAGGAAGGTCTAGATATGATACCATAGGGCCTTCTGCTGTTTTTCTAATTTTCCTCATCTATTTTCTCTGGGATATTTGGATCATGGAAGAGAAAAGCAAGAGAACCTAGGAGCTGCAGAAATAAGAAATGAAAATTGAAGAAAATATGCTTCCCATACAGGGTTAGCCACAGTAAAATTGTGGAGTAGGGGAAATTTCTTTTGTCTTTAATCCCCTTCATTGGGCTTTTCCCCCTTTTTTCTTTGTGAAATGACCTTCCTTCTAGGTGGCACAGCAAATAGAGTGCTGGGCCTGTAAAGACCTGAGTTCAAATCTAGCCTCAGATATTTAGTAGCTGTGTGATCCTGGGCAAGTCATTTAACCCTGATTCTATCTGTTTCCTCATTTGTAAAATGAGCTGAGGAAGGAAATAGCAATCTAATTCAGTATCTTTGTCAAGAAAACTCCAAATGGGGTCACAAAGAGTCAGATATGCCTGAACAACAACAGACTCCTTCAACAATCAATTGTCCTTATGTTGTTCTCTGGATGATTAGCACTGTCCACTGAGCTGGCTGAAGAACTACAATACTAATCAAGTTTAAAATTGTTTACTTTTGTATATCAGTTTAAAGCTTGCAAGTATAGTCTGGATAACTCGGATGAGGCAGGCAATGCAATCACTATTATCTATGTGTTGCAAATGAAAAAATTGCTCAAAGATTACGTGACTTGCTTAAGGTGACACAGCAAACCCAGGTCTTATTTCAACCCTGCATTCTTTCTGTTATGGTACACTGCTTCATCCTAGGAACTATACCATATTGTGACCTTTTTCTGGCCTTCCCCACCCACCATCCCAAACCCCCACCCTCATTCAAGAGCTATGAGTCCTTTGTTTTATATCAATAGCACTATGTTTGTTGAGTGATAAGAATACCTCTTAATTTTAATTAAGGTCTTGATATTTGATATTGACTTCCATAGACCATGTATTTTTCAACAGTAGATTGTTGGCTTCCTTGGCTTTCTTCAAGTTCTAAGTAAAATCCAACTTTTACTTTCCTGATTCATCTCAACGTTACTTCACCTCACCAACTGCTACTTATCTTTACTCTTTCCGGTATGTGTAACTTGTTTCTCCATTGTTGTTTGCATGTTGTTTTCCCCATTAGACAGTGAATTCCATGAGAGAAGGAAATTTTGCTTTTCTTTATATCCTCAGTGCTTAACACTGTGTGCCTTGCACATAGGATGTACTTATTGACTACTGGCTGTCTTCAAATGTATATGTTCTGTAATATCTAAGAAGTGAGAATTTCAGGAAAATGTCCGTGGAAGATCTCAGAATAGTGCAATCATAGAGTTAGAAAGTTCTTTAGAAAATATCTACACCAATCATAATACTTTAGATGTGAAAAAAAGGCTGAGTGATTTTATAACATAATAGGAAGGAGATTTGAAGAGCTGAAAAATGATCAGGTCTTCTATATCAATACAAATCATTTATTTTGTGCTTTACTCTGCTGCTTTACTTTTTGCTGCATGGGTCCTTAGAGATTGCTTACTAACCTATATTCTCGAATTTCCTCATATTATATATAACCTAGATGTCAGAATGACCTTCTTAAAATGAAGGAAAAATTATGATTTGGGAAGAAGGATGCTCTCACCACATCTTTCTGGCTCTTCTTTTGGTCTTACTCTAAGAAGTAACAGTTTGTATCTCTATAGGACTCCCCCAAAAGATTCCCCCACTTCTGCATCAGCCCTCAGGGTAACAAGAGCATTACATATAGTATTACTTTTATTTAACAGAAATTTTATAAATAGTCAGGAAACCTTTCTTCTTTCTAGCGGACATTGACCAATATACCCCTCTTTTAAGTCTTACCTTCCCAAGGACCTATAAAGTCAACCTAAACTTATACTGTGGTCCTGGGATGATGACCCAAACTCTAATTTGGGAAAATGTCTCTTGGTTACTAGAGATCTGCTTTGACCTCATGATTCATAGTGTAAGTGAAGGCCTATGTCTTGGATGCTGTTCTACGTTGGAATTCTGTGTCTCATTGTTCCTCACATCCATCTTAACCTATCATACACCTATCACAAATGCAATTTCATGATTGTCTGCCATGTTGATCTTTCTTCCTATCTTGGCATGTGAGTACATCAGTATCTCTGTGCCACTTCACCCTATTTGTCTCAGTTCTTTATCTATAAAATAAGTTGGAGAAGGAAATGGCCAACTCCTCCAGTATCTATATCAAGGAGACACCAAATGGGGCCACAGAGAGTCAGACACAAGTGAAATAACTGAACAACAACCTCTATGTCTAGTTCTCTGTGGCATTGCTCTTTCTTTGGAGGGCAAAGGGAAAAACAAGCATTTTTTTTAAGTTACCTCTTTATTGTGCACCAGACTGTCCTACGTGCTTTACAAACATTATCTCATTTCATCCTCAGAACAACCTCAAGAGGTAGGTGCTCTTATAATAATTTTATAATATAATATAATAAAATAACAGTTTAATAACTGTTTTACAGTTGGGAAAACAGAGGCAGGCAGAAGTTAATTGACTTGCCCAGGATCACACAATTAGTAAGTATATGAGTTTGGATTTAAAATTAAGTCTTCCTGACTTCAGGACAAGCACTCTCTCTATCTTACCAGTTGCCTGCCTTCCACCTCCCCAAAGTCCTACACACATACACACACACACACACACACACACACACACACACACTTCTTCCCATGTGCCTTTCTATTCCTTTAGCTTCTCATCTCTCTCACCTCAATCAACAATGGGCACCAGGCCCATCAGGCTAAAAAAATGTTTTAAAATTACTAGGGATAATTGTCCTAATTAATCTAGAAGTTATTTGAAAATACTGAGGCAAGAAGTATTCACAGCTATCACATTAAGCTCATATAAGTGGAACGTAGGATTATAGGGGCTGAGGGAAAAGAGTAGAATTTGGTTAAATATCTCAGAGGCATTTCAAACTTTGGCCTCTCTTTAAGAGCTATAAATTAATCAAATATCCCACAGGCACTGCTGTTCTGGGAATCTTACTGTAGCAGAGCAGTAAAACTCCCCTGTGAAAGGAGCAGACAGTGGGAAGTAGATGACAGAGGCAATTGCAGCATCAATAGTGGTCCAGCAGTGGCAGAGCCTCAGCAGGAGCTAGAGAACAGGGTTGGTTTGTTTGTTTTCATTTATTTATTTATTTATTTATTTTTAACACAGATGTGTTGGTATTGTATAAAGTGTTCTGGTTTTGCTCCCATTCTGTATCAGTTTCTTTCTCCCAGCATTCTCTGGAATCATCACTTTCCCATAAAGTATAATGACATTCCATTGTTCAAACATATAGAACAGTTTGTTCACCCATTTCCCAATTGTTGGGACTTCTCTTAGCCTTATATTCTATCCCATTTTTCCTTCCCTTCAAATCCATCTTTGGGATCAGGAAATTAATTTTGCTTTCAACTAGTCTGTTCCTCTTAAGCCCTGCTTCCCTCTTATCTGTACTTCCCACTCGCTTAAATTTTATATATGTTTCCATAAGTCTATTTGTGTGTTCATGTGTGTCTAAATCAGATTAAAATAAGGTTCATTTGATGTCCACTCCTCCATTCTTTCTTCCATGGTTCATATTCTTCTTATGCACTTTACATATGAGAAATGGTAAGGTCCACCCCCTTCTTCCCTTCCACATTAGTGTATTTCTTTTATCTTCCATTTTCTTTTCCTCTCTTGAATCTCTCAGAATAGAATCAATCTTTTGGGCATCCTCGATTATTGTTAGTTAATACTATGTGCCTTTGATAACAAGGTTTTGAAAGAACACTTGTTTCTACTATTAGAATGTTAACCTTGCACCACCTAACTACTTGCTTTAAATGTAGTTTAATCTTTATTTCTGAAGGACCTTTTGCGAAAGTGGCAATAATATCTATGAAGAGGTAGCAACCTACATAGTATGAGGAGTCCTGGAAATAGAGCCCTAATACCTGGATTTGAATCACAGCTGCTACATTTGCCAGCTGTATGACTAACAAGCTACTTATCTCCCTGAACCAGTTTCCTCAGGATTAAAGTGGGGAAAATAATGCTTTTTTACTTCCTAGCTTATAAGGGAAGCTGTGAGGAAATTGTTTTTCAAAGCAAAAAAAGAGTAGAAAGCTGAATTTTTATTATTTTTAACATCAACACTGACTACATCCCCAAAACCTTGGATATCACACAACTGGTTTAGAAATATTCTTATAATTTGCCTCTGGATTAAATTTGTAAATGTATAAAGAATGATGAAAAAATAGACAATTTTGAAAACACCCCCTTCTAGTAAGGGCAGCATGACTCAGTAAAAAAAGATCTGAGTTTGAGTTCCTAATCTGCTACTTGCCATTGTTTGAAATTGGGCAAATCACTTAACCTCTCTGAGGCTCAGTTTCATCTTCTGTGAAGTGAAGATAATATTACTTGCACTATGAGGCAGGGTAATTATTGAAACAGTAATTACTCTGTCCTAAGAAGAGGGATTACTCAGGCTATTAAATGCTAGTTGACTGCTGACTGACTCTGACTTGCCTAAAGGCCAGGTAGGTTACAGTTGACCCCTCCTCCAGGGTTCTCTGGTATCCTTGAAGGGTTTGGGAGTTTATAATCCTTTCCACTGGCTCTAATTCTTGCAAATTGTGTTCCATTAATTGTAGGGGTCCCTAGCCTTCTAGTTCAATTTGACCAATTAACATACTAGCTTTTACAAGTAAATATGTACTTGAAAGGCACAGCAGTAACAAATGTATGAACATTTCCAATTCACCCTAGATCACCTTCATCTATGGTGATGTTAGGTTCATAGCTTAGTTCAGTTCCTATATAGTGTTAATCCCACCAAGTTTCAAGGTCATAAGACTCCTGCACTTACTATCTTGTACTTTGGACTCTCAGGGCTTCCATGTTGGGGTAGCAGCAGCATTCAGTCTAGAATCCTGGCTCTAAGGTCATCATGGCTCAAAGACCTAGGAGCAGTCTCCCATTCCCTTTACCTGGAACTAGAAAGGACACTTGAAATAGGCAAAAACCCTTAGGTTCCTCACAACCCCTATGCCCAGGTTCAAAGGTCTTAAGGGGAAGAAGATATTCCTCCTCTACCACATGGTGCTTGTGCTATGTATGAGTGAATGAGACCTTTGATGAAATATGCCACCAGAAATAGGAAGTATACAAGTATAATTCCATAAAATAGGCTAAAAAATTCAGTTAGTTCTGGCAACATAGACAACAGAAAGTGGCTAGACCTGTCAGCATGGAAAGGGAAGACAGCATGTCTTCCCTCTCGAGCAGATCCTTGGCATCTCCTACATGGGTGCTTCTGACTTAGGCTATCCAGGCATGTGACAAAGCCTCATTATATCAGAAAGTATTTCTTAAGCCTTGGTTTACCTATGAGAATCTCAGTTTCCTCTTCTATAAAAAAAGAGGGCAAACGTTTCTTGATAGTACCAACACAACTCAGCAGGAAGAGACAAAGAGAAATTCCATTTAAAATAACATAGAATAGATAAAATACTTGGAAGTCTACCTGATTTTACAGACAGACAGACAGACACACACACACGTGCAGCCATCCTTTCTTTACACAAACAAAATAGACCCAAATAATTACTCATGCCAAAATTAATATATCTGTTTGTATTATATTAAAGCACTAAAATGTTACTTTATAGACCTAGAAAAAATAATGAAATTCATCTAGAGAAAGAAAAGATAAAAAATTTCAAGAGAAATGATGAAATAATTAAGGAAAGAAAGGGGTCTCTTAGATAGAAAATTCTACTGTCAAGTACTAATCATCAAAATGATATGATACTGATTAAAAAAGGAAGGAGTTGACCAGTGAAAACAATTAAGTATATAACACATAAAATCAGAGTGCAGAAGTCTTCAGTTATCAAACAGAAAATCCAAAGCCTCTGTTTAGTAGGATAAGACCTCACTATGGGAAAAAACATTTCTGAAAAACTAGAAGGCAGTTTGGCAGAAATTAGGTACAGATCAACACTGCAGAACAATTACCAAGATAAACTCCATGAGAGATATAAAAAATAACATCATAAACAAATTAGGAGAGCAAGAAAGAAATTATTTTTCATATTGATTGCCAGGGAAGGAGTTCATGCTCAAGCAAGGGATTGAGACGAACACATAATATAAAATATTTTAGTAATTTTGATTGCATAACATTTAAAGGTTTTTGCATAAACTAAAACAATGCAGTTAAATTTAACATAGAAAAACAACAGGAAAAATCTTTGCAGCAAGTTTCTCTGATATATGTTTCGTTTCCAAGATATGAAAGGAAATTATTCAAATTTTTGTAGATGATAGCTGTTCCCCAGTTGATAAATGTTCAAATCGATAGTCATTTTTCAAAGGATGAATTTCAAGCTATCGATAGCCATATTAAAAAAAAATCCCAATCTTTAGCAATTAGAGAAACTCAAATTAAAGAGACTCTAAGGATATACCTTAAATTGATCAGAAGTTTTTTTCCCACCTACCACACACATAAAAAAAAAAAAAAGGAATATGATAAATGTTGGAAGTGCATTGGGAGAAAAGTCACATGAATGTATTGTTTTGGAGCTAGAGATTAATCTATTCGTATTCTTTGATCCAGTAATATAATGATTAGGCCTATATAAAAAGAGATAAAAAGGAAAAGGATTCATACATTAAAATATTTATAGACATTCATTTTGTGTTGGTTAAGGGTGAACATTAATTTGGAAATGACTGAGCAAATTATGGTATATGAATGTAGTGGAGTACTGTTGTTCACCTTGGCTTTACAGAATTGAATAAGGCAGTTTCAGAGGAAAATAGGAAGACCTCTATGAACTGATGCAGAATGAAGTGAACAGAAGCAAGAAAACATTTTACACAATAACAAAAACATTGCAAAGGGAAACAACTTTGAAAGATTTAAGAACTCTTATCAAAGCAATGATCAATTATTATTTCAGAGGACCTATAATGAAACTGCTAACAATCTCCTGACAGATAGTTGATGAACTCAGTGGGCAGACTGAGACAATTTTTTTTTTTAGAAATGAACAATATGGTATTTTTTTTCTTGCCTGAAGGTTTGCTACAAAGGTTTTTTTCTCCATTGAGGAAGTAAGAGAGAGAGAAAATATGCATTTTGCCAATTGAAAATGGTAAATTAAAATTGAAAATAAAGTACTAAAATTAAAAAAAAGTTGAGAATGCTAGACTAGACCAAATTTTATTGATATATTTTGTTTTTTCATTTCCAACATTTACAGAATACTCCCACTACCTGAGAGATCTTTTTCAAGTAAAACAAATAATATTGTGACCTTGTCTGTAAGTGTATACTGCATTTTATATGTATGGTACCCTGCATTTTTCTATTAAAAAAAAAACTAACAGAAATTTATTTTATCTTACTCTACCATCTGATTAAAAAAAAAAAGGAAAACAGTTCATCATAACAAATACGCATAATCAAGCAAAACAAATTCCCTCAAAGAACAAATTCCCTCAAAGACTGTATACTAAGTCATGTGTCTCATTCTGAACCCTAAATCTATCATCTCTCTGCAAAGTCAATAGATTTAGGACAATGGAGCCCATGCTTATCCTCTGGAATCATAAATGATCATTTCAATTATCATAGTTTGTTATGGCTTGCAAAGTTGTTTTTATTCTATTCTTACTGTACAAAATGTCCTCATTCTGTTTATTTCACTTTTCAGTAGTTTATAAAAGTTCTCAAAATTGCTCACTTTTATGATATTAATCTTGATTTTATAATATAAATTGTCCTGTTTACTCTGCATCAGTTCATATAAATCTTTCTGTGTCTCTTTGAATTCAACTATTTCCTCATTTCTTCTGCAGCACAGTAGAACTCATCACTTTAATATATTATTCAATCATTTCTCAATTGATGGATATTCTCTCAATATCTAGTAATTTATTCTGTTGTTTTTCCATCATTTCAGTCATGTCCAGTTCTTCATGACTCCATTTGGGGTTTTCTTGGCAATGCTACTTAGAGTAATTTGCCATTTCCTTTTCCCACTCATTTTACAGCTGAGGAAACTGATGCAAATATGGTTAAGTGACTTGCCCAGAATAACACAACTAAGTGTCTGAGGCCAAATTTGAACTCAGTGTGCCTGTTTTCCTACAGCCTCTCCAATATTTATTATTTTCACTTTTTCCCTCCTTGAATAGTCCTGCCATGTATGTGGATCCCAGGGAGGCCAGAATAGATACATTTCTTTCCCCCATCCTTCCTCCAAAGCAGACTTTAATTCCTGCCAAGAGAGGAAACAAGAAGTAGAGACCAGAGGTTGTTGCCCCTCTGCTCTCCAAGAGATTAGGGGTTAACAGGTTATAATGACACCCATTGGCTCCCTTAAATATTATTAATTGTGAGGATGTACTTTTAAGGTTCAAGTTAAACTTTTGATTACTATTCGTATGGGAAAGGTGACCCCATACTTTATATTCAAGTCTTAATGCCCTTCACATATCAGTTTCACAATGAATGCACATAGCAAATAGGATGAAATCTATGTGAACAGCAAAACAGAAATCTGGAAAAAAAAGTATAAATATGGGAACATATATCAGGCATTACAGATTGAAGTGGCTCTTCCATTAGGAAAATTAACTCCAATTAACTAGGGAAGAGAGAAAGTCTCAAATCTGCCAAAGTGGAAAATTCTTTGCAGTCTCTAAGGTCTGAGAACAGACATGATCAAAGTTCATGTTGGCTTCTTCCTAGAAGATTTCTTTCTCCATGGCCCTGAGGAGAGATTAGAATCCCCCATATCTTCTCTCTTGATGCTAGAGGTTAGAACCACCAAAAATGCCTAAAGATCCTTGATCTCTCTTTCTCCTGATCTTGTCAGCTCTGTTTCACACAAGCATGGAGCATTGTTCTCCACCAATGAGGAGAAAGTCCTGTAGCAATTGTAGGCTTTGGGACTTGGGGCTATATCATCTTTGCCACTCTGATGATTGTGAAGTAGTATCTCAGAATTGCTTTAATTTGCATTTCTGACCATTATGTACTTTCCAGTTCACTGTTATTAAAATTCAACATGGGGATTTCTGCTCGTCTTTGAATGAAATGCCAAGCTAGAAAAGACATAATCATTGTCCTAATGGAGGTAAGATTCTAGTAAGGGGAAGTGATACATACACAAATAACCATAAAGAAATAGGTACAAACAAAATATATTGGAGGTTTGATAAGAGAATTATCAATACTAACTGGGAATGGGGCAAGGTGTCAATCCAAAGAGGCTTCCTGGAGGAAGAGATATTTATTTACTTTAGGTATTAACAAGTGAATTTAAATTCAACCACTGGAGAAAACAATGTGAGGGAAATAATGCTAGAAATATTTAAAGGACATCAAATACTTAAAGGGTATCAAATGTCACCTGAAGGAGTTTGAACTTTGGGGCCAAGGAAGGGTGTTGCATGATTTTAAACTGCCTGTTTTTAGTGTCCTATGAAATAGAATTGTCATATTAAAAAAAATCATTTGTGTCTCTAGCTCTTAGTGGCAAACCTGAGCTACAGGCTATTTTCCTGGCTCTCTGTTTAAGGTTTCTGTCCCTGAACCTTCTGGGATCTACTAGTTCTATGGTTGCTTTTTGGGATTCATAAGAAGAAAATCAGGGCTTTTTACTATGTTCATCACTAACTTCTAAAGAATACCTCTGGAAACTTAGGAGTGAATTTTTCAGTAATTCATAAGAGAAATTAGATGTGTAATTCATATAATGATGAGTTACATGCATAATCACCTGTGCACTGAGCAGAACATTTACCCCCATAACATATACATAATGTACTTCTTGTCAGTGATGATAAATACTTAATCATGATTGTTTTGCCAATATGATAAATCAAAAATACATAACCTGTCAAAATGATATAATGCCTTGTAACTGAAGGAAAGGCAAAAAAATTACTTTAATAAAGGACATGTCAGAAGAGATATCAAAGGAAGCACATGGCATGTTGGGCATGGACCCTTTTGGAAGAAATGAAATTAAATCAATTTCATAGGAGTGAAATATATTTGTTGATACACCCCATAAGATAGAGGCCCTTGTGTTGTGCCAAGATTAAGTTGCGGGTATCATTTGTTGCACAGAATCTCTGTTGCCATCAGTAGGACTGTAATCCATTAAGCATTTATGGGGAAAAAGGCTCATGCTGAACTTTTCCTTTCGAACCACATGTCCCTGTAGTTCACAAAATGATGGAACTGGAAGATTAGACAGGTCAAACTTTGGAAGAGGCTGTCAGATTAAAGCTGCTATAAATACCCAACAGATATTTTCCAGACTACTGAATAGTATGCATTGCAGTATGGCATTGCAAGTACAATGGCTATGTTCTTATATTTTTTGCTTATACTCTTACACAAATGGTTGAATGTCTTATTTCACTGATTTCAAAATGAAAAAAAAAAGAACATTCAGAAAAAAAATAATCAAGATGGTGATAGTTTTCAATATTGTTCTCTTTAAGAATAAATAGGAGAAAATAAGGATCTTTTTCTCCAGAAAGTTTTAAAAAAGCACGGAACCAACTATCAGGATGACACAAGACCTGGAAGCTACTTAGAGTAAAAGAGAGAAAATCTTGAAATATGATAATCCAAAAGGTGAAATATAAAATCTTGCAGCCAAAAGAAGCCTAAAAGATTAGATTTAATCTTAGAAGAAGAAAAAATAAATGTAATAGAAGACTCAGAAGCATTCATGAAGAAAAGACTAGGGCTGAGTAAGAAAACTTTGATTTTATTTTTAGTTTGTAGAAAGGAATATTTATTGAGAAGTAATGACAATTTTTGAAGTACAAAACCCTCTGAAACCATGAATACACTCTTATTTAAAGTGGCTGTTACCACCCTCCTCTCACACTCACCAAAGATCACTTCTACAAGTGGTGTTGATGGGGTACAGGCTCTGGGAAAACCCTTGAACTCTGATTGAATCTTCCCATTTGATGAGGCATTTGCCTGAAGCCATAAGCCTTTCATTATAGCTAGACCCAAATCTCAGTTACTCTTACCCTAGCCTAGCCCTCCATTATCCAGCTACTCCCCACCCTTGATCTTCCCAAAATATATATACCCAAATCTGTTACCCTTAAACTAGCCTAGCCCTCCATTGTCTGTCATCTCCAGGTAGCCTTCAGCTATATCCCACCTTCAATCTCATTACTGGAGTCTGATCTCATTTTACTCCTCCTGAAGACCCTCCCCAAACTCCTTCTCTAGACCACCCCTAAATCCCCCCACAATTTTTCTGTGTGCAAACTCCATTTTACCTCCATGAAGGTGCTGAGAATTCAATCTAGCATAGACTCCAGTCTGTGTCAGATTATTCTGGCCCACTTCTCCAATACAAGCATCACAGATACATGCCTCCTTCAGAGTCTACCATTAAGATGAATCTTTCATAAACTTGCTTTACTTTGAGAGAAGACTTGAGTCGAATTCATTGGGCAGGACCCAATGTATTGATATTTTGGGTCTTGAGCACCCCTAAATCCTAAACCTCAACAGTATTGCTGAGGTACAAGGAAGGAAAAGAACAAAGATCTAGTGGCCAGATACTGGGTAAGGAGAAGAGAGAGGTTGGAATAGAGAAGCAGATGTCTTCAATAGTTTTTGCTGCATTCTCTTTCTTCCACTATTTTCTTTTCCTTAAAAATATAGTTCTGAGGGAGCAAAGAGAAGGTAATACACAATTAGCAATCATAACCATGGAGGCGAATATAAAAAATGAAATAAAAACCAGGTATAGACAAATCTGAAAAAAAGAAATAAGTGAAATTTCACTAATGAATATTGATGAAATCAATCTAATTAAAGTCTTTGGAAGGGAACTAAAGTGACAGATTCATAATATAAACCACCATGAACCATTTGGATTCATACTAGAAATGAAAGGATAGTTGTATATTTGCAAAACAATTAACATAGCAATCACAAAATATGTAAGATCATTTCAGGCCTTTGACAAAAGAGTTCTTGAAGAGGGAAGGGTGATAAGGAGCGGGGGAGGGTAAGTGGTTCTGCCAGGGATACCTCTCCTGGCATGCAGTCTGGAAGGAATTCACCAGGCTCAAGCAAACTTTGAAGCCGAAATTGTAAAGTTTATTGTTACACTGTAGAGAACAGTGGGCTAGATTCTTATGGAACCTGCAAACTCGCAGAGGCCGCAGGCATAGTTTTAAGGGGTCAATTATGCTAACTAGGTGAGTAAGGGTGGGATCAGGGAGGAGTTAAGGAGTGGTCAGTGCTCAAAGGACCATACACTTTTAATATCAACTGCGCAGGTGTATTGCCCATGATTCATTGGGAAATAGCTCAAGAGGGGCTAGCTGGAGGTGTGGTTTTAGGCCTGACACGTCACTAAAGAGTGCCCAGTCTGCCTCCCACCAAGGTCATCAGACAGTGTGGGTATATAATTGACTAAGGAGTTACCCTATAGATAAGGTATTGAAGAATTTATGGTGGGGCTGGCCACTCTAACTAAGGGAGATAGCATTTACATAACTTATTGTTTCAAGCAGAGATAAACAGGACATGAGTTGTTGCTGGGCAGAGTGCTGGAAGGGGGAAGGGGCAGAGTCAATGCTCTGAGGCTGGGGGGGTGGAAATGTGATCTTACAGACTGCTTTTACAAATTGATTTTACAGACATAGATCCCAAAGCACCCCATTTACAAACTGATGTTACAGATTGATACTACAGACATATATACATCACAAGGACCCCATCAGTTCTCATTTAAACAACTAGCTGCAAATCTGAAAACTAGGAGCTATAATTGCATGTATGGAGAAATACTAGAGAGTATTCCTAGTACAAAAAGGGGTTAAAGAAACGTACTTTTCCTCCCCACTGTCATTTTACATAATTCTAGAAAAGTAATGTCGGGTAGGATAGAGAAAGTCAGCCTTAGAACCAAAGGCCCTTCTAGAGGCTCTTATAAACACAATTGTTTTTCCAGAGCCAGCCTGGCTGTATCTTCCCTCTCAGTATTCTAAGGGTATTTTGAGATAACTAGGTGGCACAATGGATAAACCACTGCATGCACAGCAGGAAGACCTGAGCTCAAATCCATCTCAGACAACTAACTATTAGCTGTGTAACTCAGTCAGTCACTTAATCACTGTCTGCTTCAGTTTCCTCACTTGGTGATAATAAGAAGAACTAACCCCCAGAGGGGTTGTGAGCATCAGATTTGTGCTGAGTACAGCACCTGGCACATAATAATAGCTTAATAAATGCTTATTCCCTTCTCTTCTCCCTCCTTTCCTTAATGGCTTTGACTTGAGACCCCACTTCTATGCTTCCTTCAAGAATCAGTAGTTGATAATCTATTGGGCAGACTTTATGTAACTTTTTGAAAGGGGTATTTACTAAAGTGGGCATGTCGGTGGTGCAGTGGATAGAGCCCTAGGCTTGGAATCAGAAAGACTAATCTTTATGAGTTCAAATCTGATCTCAGGCACTTAATAGCTGTGTCACCCTAGGCAAGTCATTTAACTCAGTTTGCCTACATTTCTTATTTATAAAATGAGCTTGAGAAGGAAATGGCAAACCTCTTCAGTATCTTTGCCAAGAAAACTCTGAGTCTAAGGGGACTGAAATGACTCAGCAACAACATTTACTAAAGTAGTAAAATAAAGAGATAAGAAAGCAATTTATGCCCTTAAGGCAAGTTCATTGTCTTTCCAGACTTCATAAGCAACTGGGCTATTCAAGGCTCTCACTTTTTTAGGAGAGGAATATCTATTTTCTGGTTGGTGGCTCTTTCCTTTACATTTCAGTTTCTGTCTTTTAAGCCCTGCAGAACTTTAGCTCTTACTGAAGTTTCACACAGTAACCTTAGATCTTTATGCCTTTTATTTTCAAATAACCTTCTCCCAACATATCCCTCCTCCCCACTGCCCCCTTCAAACACACTCTTGAAACAAAGATTTTTTTTGCTTTTTGAAGGGGGGAAAGCTGGGCAATTGGGGCTAAGTGACCTGCCCAAGGTCACATGACTAGTAAGTGTTAAGTGTCTGAGGCTGGATTTGAACTCAGGTCCTCCTGACTATTCATTGTGCCACCTAGCCACTCTTAAAAAAAAAAAAGTTTTTAAAAGAAAGAAAAAAAAATAAAAGAAGCACAACCAATACATCAATTAAGTCTAACATTATATGTAGCATGTCAAAACCTTAACTCTCACTTCTGCAAACAAATAAGAAAGAAGTATTCTCAAATCATTTTTTCGGGGACAAGCTTTCTTATAATTATACAAAAATTTGAAGTTCTGCTTTTTATTCCTTGTTTCAGGTATTTCATAAGTTGCTTTCCTGGATGTGCTTAATTGACATTGCACCAATTTATATAATATTTAATTTTGAATCAGTTACATATAAGTCTGTCTATACTTCTACGTATTTTCATATTTATCATTCTTTTTTTTTTCTTTTAGGAGGGCAATTGGGGTTAAGTGACTTGCCCAAGGTCACAGGCTAGTTTTCCTATTAAGTGTCTGAGGCTGGATCTGAACCCTGGTCTTCCCGACTCCAGGGCCAGTGCTCTATTCAGTAAGCCACCTAGCTGCCCCCATATTTATCATTCTTTATAGCATATGACATTCTATTACATTCATTTATCACAATCCATGTGATACATTCCCCAATGAATGGACATCAACTTTTGTTTTCAGATCTTTCTTATGACAAAAAGCATTTCTATAAATACTTTTGGCATATATGAGAGCTTTCTTTTTATCATTGACTTCTTCAGTTAGCAGTGGTATCTCTATATCAAAGCATCTGAATATTTTAATTACTTTTCTGGCTTGATTACAAATTGTTTTTCAACATTGTTAGATTAATAGTCTAGTTTGTAAGCAACATAAAGTATGTGAAAGTAATAATGTGAAATAAGGCTTGAAAACTAGGTTAAAGTCAAGCCAGGGAGTGCTATCATATCATTTAGTCATCAAGGTTTTGTATTTTATTTAACCCTTAGATGATAGGGAAGAGCAATTTAAAAAAATTAGCTTTTTGGAGGGGTAAAGGCAGGGCAATGGGGTTAAGTGACTTGCCCAAGGTCACACAGCTAGTAAGTGTTAAGTTTCTGAGGCCACATTTGAACTCAGGTCCGCCTGACTTCAGGGCTGGTGCTCTATTCACTATGCAACCTAGCCACACCATGGCTAAATATTTTTGACCAGGGAAGGAGGGAGAATGACAGAATAAAGCCTATACATTAGAAAATTTTTCAACAAACCTTTGTAAAGGAAGGATTAGAGTTAGGATGAGTGTAGAGTCAAGGAGATAAATCATTCAATCAGTCAGTAGAGAAACATTTATTAAGAACTTGTTAGGTTTCAAGCATAATGTTACATGCTTTAGATATATAAAAAAGCAAAAATGTGGTTTGTTTCTTTATGACTCATTCTAATGCAGGAGATGGCATGTAGAAAGCATGGACATAGAAAATAAATGGAAATCAGATCAAAAGTAATCTCAAATGGAAGGCACTAGCAGCAGGACTAGGAAAGGCCTCGTGGAGAAGGTGGTATTTGAGCTGTGTCTTGAAGGAAGCCAAAGAAACCAGGTGGTGCATATGAGGAGGCAAAGTCTTCCTGGCATGGAGATATTCTTTGCAAAAGAATAGAAACAAAAAATGAAGTATGTTTGAGGAAATGCAAGTAGGCCAATGCCTACTTGCATTACAGTGGGTGTCAGAGGGAAGGAGGCTAGAAAGGTATAAAAAGCTTTAAATGGCAAACAGAAGATTTTATATTTGATACTGGACGTAACTGAGCCCTATTGGTACTCATTGAGGGAGAGGACTGGAAACATGGTCAAACCTACATTTCAAAAAATTTCTGGAAGATAGATCTTAGTGGAAAGAAACTTTGTGCCAGGAGAGTAGCTAGAAGACTATTTGAAATATTTTACATAAGAGGTCATGAAATCATTATCCCTGAAGTAGGAATTTGACTGAATAAGGTGAGATAGATCCTTCATAATCCAGCCCCCTCCTAACTTTCCGGTGTTCTTACACCTCACTCCCCAGTGCTTACTCTGGATCCAGGGATACTGGCCTCCTGGTTTCCCACAAACAAGACATTCTTTCTGTCCACCCTGGGCATGTTCTCTGGCTGGATCCCATGCTGAGCATACTCTCCTTCCTCAGTTCTGCCTTCTGATTTCTCTGAATTCCTTTAAGTATCAACTAACATCTTATCTTTTACTGGAAGTCTTTCTCAATCCCTCTTAAGTCTGGTGTCTTTCTCCCCTTAATCATTTCCTATCTATCTTGTATATCATTTGATTTGTCTGTATTTGTTTGCTTGTCTCCCTCACTAGATTGTAAGCTCCTTGAGAGCAGAGACTATTTGTATCCCCATAGCTTAACATAGTGCCTGGTACATAGTAGGCACTGGCCAAATATTTATTGCATGACTTATTTATAGATCTGGGGCATAAACAGGTGATTTTGTGAAGGTAGAAATGACATCATTTGGTAATAGATCAAATGAGGGCTGAGTGCAAGTGAACTGAAGATAACTGGAGTTTGCTTTTGTCTGTGATGGGGAGGATGGTGGTACCCTTGAAAGGATTATGGAAGTTCATAAAAGGAAAAATGAAAGTGAGATTTTGGAAGAAAGATAATGTGCTCTGTGTACCTACTGAGTTTCAGATGTCTATTTGACATCCAAGATAAGATGTCCAAAAAGGGAATAATGATGCAGGACTGGAGTCCAGTCAATAGGTTATCATGTCCATGTGATAGGTAATGAGTACCTGTGTTCAAGTTGTGATACTGGGAGAAGGGAGATTTTAAATCAGCAATATTTGGTATATAAGGACAAGAGAAGAGAAGGATGAGTTGAAGATGACATGATATGCATTTGAGCAACAAAGAGAATTGCTCTCATTAAAATATATAAATTAGGAGGAGGAACTGGCTTGTTAGTATTAAGTCACTTTGGAAGTGATTCCAATCAGTATCACAAACTGGAGTCATCTCAACTCTTCAGTTTTCCTTACCCCACATATCCAGTCAGGTGAAAAGTTCTGTAAAGTCTATCTTCTAAACATCACTAGGATCTATCCTTAACTCGTCATTCACTCACTACTTTCCTTGCTTTTGATCTAAAGTAGTTCAGGCTTTCACAATCTCTATCCAGAACTGTTATAGAAGTTTCCTAATTAGTATTCCTACCTCATGTCTCTCCCTTCTCTAATCCAACCTCTAGACAGATGCCAGATTTTATTCCTAAAGCACATCTGACCATGTCACTATTTTACTCATGAGTTTCCAGATACCTATTATCTTTAGGATCAAATATAAATGCCTTTTGCCATTTAAAGCCCTTCACACTGTGGCCCCAGATTACCTATTTGGCTTGTTACATGTTGAACTCCACAGATTCCATAGTTTAGACAAAATGGCCTTTATTCTGTCCCCCTGCCCAAAGCAATCCATCTCCTGTCTCTATGCTTTTGCCCAGGTTATCCCTGATGCCTAAACTTTAACCTTCTTCATCTCTGCCTTATGGAATCTCTTATTTCCTTTAAAGATCCTTTTAAGCACTACCTCCTACATGAAACCTACCCTATTGGCTTCCGCTGTAGTTGTTAATCCCATGACCCCCCAAATTACTTTGTATTTTCTTTGTACAGACTTTATATCTTCTTATCTGAGTACAAGTTGTTTACCTTCCCACCCTCTCACTTTTATAAAATATAGGCTCCTTGAGAGTAAGCACCTTGTAATGTATGCCTTTGAATCCTCAACACCTAGCACAGTGCCTGGCACAGAGTAAGCATTTAAAAATGTTCCTTTAAGGAATGAAGTAGCATTATTCCCCCATCATGTTTTCATAACTGTTTGTTCTTTCAAAGACGCACGATGCCAAGATGAATTATCCTACTCCATAAGGATATATCAGTACTCTGAAATATACTTGGTCTGTTCTGAATAGGAGGTTGATTACATTAATCACTCCTCCATTCTAAACTAATTTTCAGTGATTTCTATATTCAAAAATTACACTTGAACAAAGAATTATAAGGACTATGAAAATAAGTTCCCGATTAGATTTTACCACTTATACCTTGTAAAGAAAACTCCCTTACTTGTCTATAAGGAAAACTAGTAGGATTATAACTCAGACCAAATGAATGAACAGTACTGAGTGGAACTTAGATTCTTTTTTTTGTTGTTGTTTGTTTCTTTTTTTTTATTAAACAAATGCTTTATTAACTTCTGTTTTACATCATTCATTTCCGCTAGATTTTGAGTTACAATCATTTTCCCCCCGTTATTCCCCTACCCAACCTCCCAGAATAGCAGTCCCACAAGATACCGTTTCCTCCAATCTGCTCTCTCCCATACCTTCTCCCGTATCCCCTTCGACTTTTCCATTAGAGGAAGGTGAATCTTTGTGTCCCAATGCCTGCACATCTTATCTCCCAATTATAAGCAAAAGAGTATTAATAATAGTATTTATATATATTTGAAACATTTAATGTTAACACCTCGACTTTCAGATCCATTTCCTTCCTCCCTTGTCACCCATTCCATCTGGGGAGATAAGTAATTCAGTATGTGTTGTACATGTCTAGCTATGCAAAACATTATCATAGTAGATATATTGTACAAGGCTGCTTATAATTCCCTCCCCCTCATCCCATCCCCCACGTGATCCATTCCCTATCCTGTCCCTGTTCTATAGTGGGTACTTCCAACCACCCCTCCCCCCAAGGATGCCCTCCCATCCATCTTCCCTCCTCTCATCCCCCTTCCCCCTATTCTTCTGCAGGTTGAGATATCCCATTTAGTATGTATGTCATTCTCTCCCTGAACCAAATTCAATGAGAATGTGGTTTTGCCTTTTTTCCTTCCTATTCTTCCCCTTCCTTGCATCCACTTCCCCTTGCTTCCTCTACATGAGATAGTTTACCCTACCCTGTCTCTCCCCATCTCCTCTTGCCACTTTCCTCTCTCACCTCATAATTTCACCCCTTGAGTATCCCCCCTTCCCAACAAATTCAACCTATGCCCTCTATCCATATATAACTGTAACCGTATACACACACATTCACATATGTATTCATATGACCACACACCCTTCTTCCATTATTTTCATAGTGAGAAAGATATCATCAGTCACATTTATTGCTTTTCCATATAGGAATGTAAATAGTTCAACTTTGATAAGTTCCTTTTGATTTCTTTTCCCTGATTGCCTTCTCAGGCATCTCTTGCTTCTTGTGTCTGGATGTCAAATTTTCTATTCAATTCTGGTTTTTTCCTCAAGAATGCTTGAAAGTCCTCTATTCCACTGAATGACCATATTTTCCCCTGAAACAAAATACTCAGTTTTGCTGGGTAGGTGACCCTTGGGTTCATTCCCAGTTCTTTTGCCCTCTGGAATATCATATTCCATGCCCTTCGATCCCTCAGTGTAGAAGCTGCCAGGTCCTGGGCTATTCTGATTGTGTTTCCAAAATATTGAAATTGTTTCTTCCTGGCTGCTTGTAGTATTTTCTCCTTGATCTGGGGATTCTGGAACCTGGCTATAATATTGCTGGGAGTTTTCTTTTTGGGATCTTTTTCAGGAGGTGATCTGTGGATTCTTTCAACCTCTATTTTGCCCTCTGGATCTAAAACATCACAGCAATTTTCCTTGAGAATTTCTTGAAGGGTGATTTCTAGGTTCTTTCCTTGATCATGGCTTTCAGGTAGTCCAATAATTTTTAAATTGTCTCTCCTGGATCTATTTTCCAGGTCCGTGGTTTTTCCCATGAGATATTTCACATTGCCTTCTAATCTTTCATTTGTTTGGATCTGCTTAACAGCATCTTGATTTCTCATAAAGTCATTAGCTTCCATTTGCTCCAGTCTAACTCTGAAGGAATGAATCTCCTCAGTGAACTCTTGAGATTCTTTTTCCATCTGGCAAATTCGACTTTTTAAGGCATTCTTCTCCTCATTGCCCTTTTGGGCCTCCTTTGCCATTTGAGTTAGTCTATTTTTTAAGGTGTTGTTTTCCTCAGTCAGGCTGTTGACCCTCATTTCATACTTTTCCTGCATCCTCCTCATTTCTCTTTCCAATTTTTCCTCCACTTCTCTTATTTGATTTTTAAAGTCCTTCTTAAGGTCCTCTATGGCCTGCAACCCGCTCATGTTTTCCCCTGGGGCTTTTGGAGCAGGACTTCTGACCTCACAGTCCTTTTCCCGCTCTATGCCCCCAAAATAGGAGTCTAGGGTTGCATTTTTCTGTTTCCTTTGCCTTGGCATGTTGCCACTTAATTGCTTGACTTTTGGGCTTGTTGCCACACTATGGCTTTAAGGCCAGATAGAGGAATTTTCGTCCCGAACATGTGGGGGGCAACTTCCGTTTCTGGCAAGCTGTAAACCCACCCACGACTTCCACCCTAGATCACAATCCAGATCCAGGGAGGTGAAAGCAAGAGCGATTACCCCCCAAGACTGATCGCTGGATCTCCCTACAATTTTGCAGGCTGGGAGCTGGAGCTGCCTCTGAAAACTACAAAATGGCATGTCTCCTCAGAGGCTTCTAGCCCCCAGGGGAGGGAGCCGACGCATTCCTCAAATACCAGTCCCAAAGTCCATAGGACACTAACCTCTTACTTTGTCCTAGGCATGTCTATGTTGATAATTCTGGAATCGCCACAGCTACTGGTGTTCTGGGGTTCCTCCAGCCAGATGTTGGCCCTGCCGCCCTGGGGCTAAAACCTCAGCTCAGGCGGACCTGGGCTCCGTTCGGCTTGGCTGTCCACACTCTGCGCCCTGTGCGCTGCCAGGTCCCAGAGTGCTGTGCTGGTCCTTCCTGCAGGGCTGCTGGGCTGTCCTCAGGAGGAGGTTAGCTTCTCTGTGTCGTTCTATGGGTGCTGGGGCTCCAGAAGTTGTTCAGAGTGCCCCTTTTACATAGTTTGGGGGGAATCTGGGGGCAGAGTGGCTTGGATGAGCTGTTTCTACTCTGCCATCTTGGCTCTGCCTTGCCATCTGGAACTTAGATTCTTATAGACATTTTTTAACTCACCAAACAGGAAGCAAGTATAAGATTAGATATTCCTACTTTGCCCAAAGTCCAACAAAGTAATCATATTGAATCACAGAAGTTAAGGTCTTGATAACGTCTTGGGCATCATTTAGTGTAATCCATATCTTAAAAAGAATCTTTTCTGCAAGTTACCAAAAAAGTCATGCAGTCTTTTCTTGAAGATCTACAATGAGGGGAACTTACCACATCTTTTGGGTAGTTCTCATTATTAGAAATTTCTTTTTCTTTTTTTGGCAATAAGTCTAAAGACATGTCTTTGCAAATTCTACTCATTGTTTGTAGTTTTGCTCTCTGACACTGCGCAGGACAAATCTAATCCCTATCAAGAGATAACATTCTAGAAGTGGAATCACAAAGACCTTGTTACATGTTTCACTCACAGATTCTATAATCTAGACAAACTGGCCTTTCAAATCTTATCTAGGTTCCTTATTAGCTGTGTGGGGAAGTGACTAAAAAAAAAAGAAAAAGTCACAACTTCTCTCAGCCTCAGTTTCCTAATCTTTAAAATTGGAATAATAATAGCACTTACCTTACCAGGTTGTTGTTTTGCAGATTAAGTAAGTTAATATTGGTAAAGCACTTTGCAAAATTTAAAGCATTTTATATGTTATAATTATTTTACATAATAAACCTTAAAATACTTGAACAGAGTTATCTTTTGAGTTTTCTGTTTTCTCAGTTAACCATGGCCATTTCTTTAACCTGATCCTTATTTGGCTGCTTTCCTTGAGATAAACTGTAGTTCAGGCTTCTTAAACTTTTTCCACTCAAGACCCCTTTTTGCATTTCAGCAGTATGACTTGAGCAAGCTTTGTATGCAGAACCAAGACTGTAGTTGCAAGACATGAACAAATGCTGCCAGAAATACCTCAGATTCATTACAAGGTTCATTTATAATTAAAAATCACATTTTTTGTCATTACATGTTCAGAAACATTTACTGTTGCCAGATTTTTTGGGACTCCATGTGGGG